>JABUQX010027410.1:5000-7500 GCA_015478945.1 Trachelipus rathkii | reverse complement strand
ATATTTTTCCAAACATTTTTGGATTGCTAAGAATTTTAGCATCTATCCCAGTCACTGCATTTACTCCAGAGAGATCTTTCACTTCTTTGAAAAGGCTCAAAATTTACCTTAGCAAGTTCACAGAAGAAGAAAGACTAACAAGAATCAGCTTTAATGCGTGCTTATAATATACATAGCATACTCTGTTTGTAGGTAAAGAAAAAAACGGAGGAAGTTATCTATTTATGCTGCTAAAAGAGCAAGAAGAATTTATTTTTTGATAAAAAATAAAACTTATCTTGTATTTTGAAATTACTATCAACGATATATTATTTTATTCCTTTGTATTCAAGTAAGGATATATATATATATATATATATATATATATATATATATATATATATATATATATATATATATATATATATTTATATATATATATATATATAATATCTTAATAATAATATATAAATAATAATAATATATATATAATATATATAATATATATATAATAATAATAATATATAACTATAAATAATATATATATATATAATATGTATATATATATATATATAACTATATATATATAATAAAAAAGATAATCAAATATTCCTATTATTTATATATATATATATATATAATAATATAATATATATATATATATAATATGTAATATATATATATAATATATAATAATATTTAATATATATATATATAATATATTTATTCTTTATCTTTATATATATATTTGTTTATTTATATATGTAATATTATAATATAATATATAAAATATATATATATATATATATATATATATATATATATATATATATATATATATATATATATATATATATAATTTAATTATTAATTTTGCCAATTTTATTTGCCTCTTTTTATGCTGATTTGTTTTGTGCAAAAATTTTTTATAAAAAAAAAAAGTTATTTCTGCTGGTGTTTATTAACAAAGACAATAAAAATTTATTATTAAATTTATGAATATTATTTGATTTAGATTTGTGATACAAATTAAAAACTTAAAAACTATTTATTACACAAACACTCGTGTAATATATATATATATATATATATATATATATATATATATATATAATATATATATATATATATATATATATATATATATATATATATATATATATATATATATATATATATTAATTTTATTAATCAAGATGTTATTTTTACCTTGAGGACTTTCACATTAGTTGTGTGAAAAACATCAAAGTAAAAATGACATGTGTTAATAAAATTATGTATATATGTATAGGTTTTAAATTCTCTTTCTGTGGTACGAGTTTATTAACGTAATTATAAAATAATTCCAATGTGAGAAGTTGGCACCCTCTCTAGGCATAAACATTCTGAATATAACATCGCCACCATCATTTCCTAGAGATACTCCTTGGTAAAGCATATATATTTGAGAGAGAGAGAGAGAGAGAGAGAGAGAGAGAGAGAGAGAGAGAGAGAGAGAGAGAGAGAGAGAGAGAGAGAGAGAGAGAGAGAGAGAGAGAGAGAGAGAGAGAGAGAGAATTATCTAGGAATAAAGAAGAAAGATTGGAGTATGACCTCTTGTGTGACGCTAGACCACAATAATAGTGCTGGAGCGATATCCCTCAACTACTTCAAGCACTTTTATATGTAATACCTACAGTATGGAAAACGAAAAACTCGAAATAACGACTAGCCCTTGTCTAGACCGTTAAATAAAATGTGACACCAGGGTCCCATCAGTTTTAGGTTCATCATTTCATTGAACGTTTTATGGGATATTTACAAGACAGAAAATAGTAAGACAGGAAATATTTTCATGAACAGCTTAAGTCCTTCTAGTCGCTTCATGATAATTTATTGTTAAAGTTTGCCAAGAATATTTGCAATGCTTTCATGAAAAATAAACTATCTGTCAAAGTAGATTGAAGGTGTTTTTGAAAGAGAGTACACTATATATATAATAAATATATATATATATATATATATATATATATATATATATATATATATATATATATATATATATATATATATATATATATATATATATATATATTATATATAAATACATATATATATATCAATATATGTAATATATATATATATATATATATATATATATATATAATCTATAACAACTCCCAGGAAGGGCTTTCGCCCTGTCTGTTGGTCCAGCATCTTCCTCTTCAGGCCCGAAACTCTTAACCCTAGAGCACTCTAGAAAAATCATTTCTCGGCGCAATGGTTTCCGACGCCTGTCCTCGAGTTAAACACTCTCAGGTAGGGTTTTCGCCCTTTCAGTAGAACTAGCATCTTCTTCCATTAGGCCTCAAAACTGGTTCTCCCAGAGCTCTCCAGAGGATCTTGCTTCTAGGCGCAAAAGATTCCAACGCTGGTCCAGGAGTAATACAAGCAAAAGGAAAGGACCGGGTTGCTAGCCCTGTCGCCCTATAACCATGGGAAGAAAATCTTCATATGTCCTGACCGCTGCGAAACAACCAAT
>JABUQX010027409.1:22500-24195 GCA_015478945.1 Trachelipus rathkii | reverse complement strand
AGAAAAAAGAAAAGGACAATTTGTGGTTCCAGGGAAAGGGTGGGGGTGTACGACAAAAGAGGGGGAGGGAGTGAAAGGTGGGTAGGAAAGACACGAAAGTCTGATAAAAATATAATTCGCTTCAAAAAAATGTTGTTTTACAAATGACACTTTTGACGGATGAATATATTTGGGAATAAGTGGCCTTCTTTTTTTTTTTTTTTTTTTTTTTTTTTTTTTTTTTTTTTATTTTTTTTTTGTTCCTTTAAGAACTCTGGGCTCCATTTGGAGTTCCGGAACTGGAGTTCAATTTTTTTTATTGTTATTATTCTTTTATGTTTCTATTTTTAGCTTGTCACTATTTTTTTCTTATTTGTTATTTAGTAAATATGCGTGAGTATATGGGTTAAATAATATATATATACCCTACCCCTATATAATATATATTATCCATATACTCAGCATGATTTACTAATAACATAAGAAATAGAAAAATAAGGTTAACCAGCTCAAAAATAGGGGGAAAACATATAAACATATATACCTATGTAAATCCAATTGGAATGCGTTCAAAAACTCCAAATGGAGCCCGTAGTTTACGGAACAAAAAAAAAAAAAAAAAAAAAAAAAAAAAAAAAAAAAAAAAAAAAAGAAGGCACTTATCCCAAATATATCATCGGTTCAAAGTGTTTCATTTGTAAAACAAACATTTTTTGATAGCGAATTATTTTTATCAGATTTCGGGTCTTTTCCTCCCACCTTTCCACTCCCTCCCCCCTTCTTTTGTCGTACACCCCACCCCCTTCCCTGGAAACCATTTGTTCCCTTTTCTTTTTTCTATCTTTTAAAAAAAAATTCGGGGGAAATCGATTTATCAAAAGAATTACTTTATGTAAGTTTATGACTGTCAAAAGGAATATTCAAATCATACTAACACGCTGTATAATAAAAAGTAATAATGATAATAATAATTAATAATAATAATAATAATAATAATAATAATAATAATAATATAATAATAATAATAATAATAATAATAATAATAATAATAATTAATAATAATAATAATAATTCGTTTAATAATAAATTCATTTTTACGAAAATGCATCTATTAAAAAATAGGGTGGGGCTAGAAGAATGCTGACAAATTCTCATCCAGAACCATTTATAGGAAGAGTAGTCTTGTTACGCAAAAGGTTACTTCTAAGTTATCTATTAAACTAATATTATATATATATATAATTATATATTTAGTTATATATATATATATATTATATATATAATTATATAGACATTCAATATTTATTTATTCAACATTATAAAATAAACATGAAAAAAAATACCTGGCAAAAATAATTTCCACGGATTTCTGCTACCCTTGTATCATCACTTGCCTACTGAGTAATGTACCTTATAATATGAAACCATTATGAAGTTCAGGCCTCTCAAAGATGGCACACTCAGTTGAAGTTTCATACTGAGATCAACATATTTTATTCAATCATTACACTTAAATTTCTCTTATTAGCATCATTTTTTAACCAATAAAAAAATATAGAAGTGGTAAACAGTATTGCTACTAATTTAAAACAGTTTAAAATTAAAAAGAAAAATAAATATAAATACGTCCTAAAAATAAAATGAAACTTTAATGCTATGAAGTAAATATGGATTATTATTTTTTAAGTTATCCAAATAATTATTCATGAAAAATTA
>JABUQX010027409.1:15000-17500 GCA_015478945.1 Trachelipus rathkii | reverse complement strand
TCCTCCCCTACCCCTCCCCCTTCATTCAATAGTTCACTAAAATACTCCCCCCATCTCTTCCTCACCCTATCCCCTCCTCCTATCCAATCCCCATCTCCTCCCTTAATCCTCTCCCCCAACCCCTCTTTCCTCTTCCTTTTTTTATTAACCTCTTTCCAGAACATCTTATTCCCCGATTCAAAATTTTCCGTCACTTTTCTACACCATTCCTCTTTTGCTCTTCTCTTCGCCCTCTCCACCCTCTTTGCTTCCACTCTAACCTTTCTATATTCCTCCCAGCTCTCTCTCCTACTTCCCAACCATTTCACATAAGCCTCCTTTTCCTTTCACCACCTCCTTCCGAACCTCCTTCACTCCACCACTCACTCCCTTTCCTTCTGCTTGCACCCACCCTTTTTACTCCACATACCCTTCTAGCCTCTTCACATACTGCCTCTCTAAATCTCTTCCACTCCCCCTCCACCTCCCCAATTCCCGTCCCTCTCACGTTTCTCCACTTGTCCTCCATACCTCTCCTAAACTCCCTCTTACATGCTATCTCCTCCAATTTTTCCACCTTTATCACTTCCACTCTCCTCTTTTCTCCTCTTTCCCTCACCATCTCCTCTCCCCCCACCCTTATCCTAGCAATCACCAAATAGTGATCCGATATCCCCCTCCCTGCCCCTCTAAACACATTTACATCTAATAATCTACCTCTATCTTTCCCATTTACACACACATAATCTAGAATCGCCTTCCCCCCCGTTATCTCACTCTTCCATGTATACTTATGATTATCATTTTTTTTAAACCACGTATTCCCCACTATCATTCTTCTTTCAACACACAACTCTATCAGACTTTCTCCATTCACATTCCTCTCTCCTACCCCAAAAGGTCCAATTATTCTTCCTACCTCCTCCCTTCCCACTCCAGCATTCAAATCTCCCAATAGACAAATTTTTTCATTTACCCCAAAACTCTCCCAACACTCATTCAATTCTCCCCAAAATCTTTCTCTCTCCTCCTCTCTCGCTCCATTCACTGGTGCGTATGCACAAATAAACACCCACATTTCCCCTCCGAATTTCACTTTTACCCACATTAACCTAGAACTCACCTGTTTACACACCCTCACCTTGTCCCACATCTCTTTCCTCATAACTATTCCCACCCCCTCCCTCGCCCTCACTCTCTCGCTCACCCCCGATACCATACCCTTGTATTTGCCGAAATCCAACTCCCTCTTTCCTTTCAACTTAGTTTCTGTTATTCCTAACACATCTATCCTTTTTTCCTCAAACATCAGTCCCACTTCCTCCCTCTTCAAATCCTCGTTTACCCCCCTCACATTCATACACCCCACCCTAATTACCACTCTCCTCCCCATCTCTCTCTACTTCTATATATAAGTCAATCAATCAGGCTGTACGCTTTACGGGACCCCCCACCTTAGGTGCTTCCCAACACCTAGGGCTACCACCCCGCTCACCAACCCACACCAACAACACCAAAATACGTTAAAATAATATACAAAAAAATAAAAAAATATAAAAACAACTATCAATTTAAATCCACTCCCACACCTCCCCCTCCTCCCTCTCCCCACGACAACGCCAACAAAAATACCAAAATACAAAAATATAAAAAATATAAAGGTCAACCCACACTCCAGCAATATTTATTTATTCCTACGTTAAAATAGATAAAAATTTATGACAAACAATTATTATAAAATTTATCGTTCTAAAAAAATACAGCTTGACAAATCAAGTCACTTTATTATCACAAACTTAACACTATAAAAATTTTTCAGAAAGTATTCTTATATACATCTATCTATTAAAAGTATTCTAAAAGAAAATCATTAAAATCTATGTTTTTCCTCTTAAAACTAGTAAATTGTGCGCTTTCATCAGTCTTCTAGTAATACTTATAAAATATGGTATAAAAATTCACGTATTAAAATTTATAAAACATTCCATACACATTACTACGTTTATTCCTACGTTAAAATATATACAAATTTATGGCAAACAATTATTATAAAATTTATCGTTCCAAAAAATACAGCTTGACAAATCGAGTCACTTTGTTATCACAAACTTAACACTCCAAAAGTTTTCAAGAAAGTATTCTTATATACATCTATTTATTAAAAGTATTCTAAAAGAAAATCATTAAAATCTATGTTCTTCCTCTTAAAGCTGGTAAATTGTGCGCTTTCATCAGTCTTCCAGTAATACCCAAAACCCTTATATATATATATACAATGTCCTTCCAAAATGATTTATATAGTACTATAAGTTACGCTGCATTAGGTAAGTGGTAGGCATTTTTAGTAAAATTATCCATGTTAGTAGTTGTGTCCTATCAATTAACAATTAACAATTGTTCCGGCTTCAATAATTTTCCTGAATTTTTGTGGTTTTCCTGAGTAATAGTATAATTTATGCCAATAGCACGCTTTATATATTGATTTTTCACTGGTGATTAGTAACTAAGAATAGTTACAATT
>JABUQX010027409.1:2500-5000 GCA_015478945.1 Trachelipus rathkii | reverse complement strand
AGTATATATTATTATATAATAATATATATATATATATATATATATATATAGGTATATATATATATATATATATATAGTATATATATTTATATATAATATATATATAATATATATATATATATATATTCTTTATTAGTTGCATACCTGCAGCGTTGAGCACATAGGTAATAAATACAACCCCTGAAATGTATTTTCATACATGCAGGGATTCGATCCTGGGACCCCTTGCAGATGAGGCGTGCATGTAGCTTGTCGATACCTCCACTGGTGAATATAAACCCACCAAGGGGCATCTATCGGGCTCTTCCTCGCTTCGCCACTCGGGGCAGTAGGGGTCAAACAGGGTTACAGCGCACGAATGGTTGAAGGAATACTGAACGAGGGGGGAATTAAAGAGAAAGTGACATTAAATAGTATGCATACCCGCAAGATGACGTAGAGCAGTAGTAATAGATACCAAACCCCTAAATATTGTATTTTGCAAGTTGCTGTGATTCGATTCCTGGCCCTAGCAGACTGATCCGTCATTGTTGACCACTACGCCACGACGAGCTAAAAGAAGAACTTGTCGATACCGATACCTCCTCTGGTGAATATAAACCCACCAAGGAGATCATCGGGATCTCTCTCTCTCTCTCTCTCTCCTCTCTCTCTCTCTTATATATATATAATATAGAGTATATAAGATATATATAAAATAATATATATATATATAATTATAATATATTATTATATATAATATATTATATATGTAGTATAATATATTATAATATATAGTAATATATTTTATTATATAGTATATATATATATATAGGATATATAGTATATATATATATATATAATATATATAATAATATATAATAGTACGAGTTAGAGATTAGAAAGATTCCGGAACATCCGGTTTAGTGTTCATATCTTACATTGGTAATAAGGGCGTTGTGTTTTGAGTAATGTTTGTGTAGACATGTAAGGACGTATATCAACAGCATATAACAGAGGTGAACATGTATGTCCGTGTTTACAATTCAATTTGCTTTGAGGCACTGTCGTTGAGTGTTGTCAGAAAGAATATTAATCAAGAATGCCCACTTTCAGAAGAGATCAAGCATTAAATTCTGTGACAAATTACGGAAAACGTTTACGAAACATTTAATTTGATAAAGGATTGTTGAATAGTGTAATAACTGGCGATGAGACGTGGTGTTATCTGTACGATCGTCAAATGAAGCGTCACACCTCTGAGTGGAAATCTCCGAGTTCACCACGAAAACAACAAAAGGTTCGACCAGATCGCTCAAAAGAGAAAGTCATGATGGAGGTCTTCTTTGACATAAATTTCTCGTGACTTTGAGTTCATACCTCAGGGTTGTACAGTTACTAAGCATATATGTACATTGATAATCTCCGTCGTCTTCGTGACGCCATCCGACACAAATATTCTGAGCTTTGAGAAGCGAAAAATTGGGTATTGTACCATGACAATGCCCCGGCATTTGGTTCACTCCTGGTCTCTGAATATCTGACGAACAGCCACGTACCTGTTTTTTCTCAACCTCCCTACTCCCCAGATTTGGCTCCAGCTGATTTCTATCTATTCCCTAGCATGAAGGATCTGTTAAAAGGGCGACGATTTCAGTCAGCAGAAGAAATTCAAAGTGCTACGACGCGTGCGTTGAAAGAGGTAACAAAAGATGGCTTACAGCTGTTTCGAGCAGTGGTACGAGCGCTGGAAAAAGTGTGTGTGAGAGCCGAAGGAAGGTATTAGGAGGTGATATTGTGTAATATGATTTGGATCATATACGATAAAAAAAAAGTTTAGAAAAAAATTTCCTTTTATTCTACAACTATCTTATATATATATATATATATATATATATATATATATATATATATATATATATATATATATATATATATATATATATATATATATATATATATATATATTATATATATATATATATATATATATGTTCGTGATTACTAAAAAAATATTAATTCATAATTTATAATTTATGACATTTTTAGACGGAAAATTTTATTACACTTCGTATAATAAAATTTTACAAGTTGTTTACCTCTATGCTAACTTTCTTCAATTGCAGGTCATAAATAAACTCATATAAAGTAGGTAAAGTAATAATAATAATAATGATAATAATAATAATAATAATAATAATAATAATAATAATAATAATAATAATAATAATAATAATAATAATAATAATAATAATAATAATAATAATAATAATAATTATTATTATTATTATTCATATCATTGTGTGTGTGTGTGTGTGTGTGTGTGTGTGTGTGTGTGTGTGTGTGTGTGTGTGTGTGTGTGTGCTCGGCCTGCTTTATGCGAGTTCATTTATTGCAGTATTATGTGTGTGTGTGTGTGTGTGTGTGTGTGTGTTTTTCTGTTTCTATTATTATTATTATTATTATTATTATTATTATTATTATTATTATTATTATTATTATTATTATTATTATTATTATT
>JABUQX010027408.1:50000-53245 GCA_015478945.1 Trachelipus rathkii | reverse complement strand
TCTTATATATCTAATTATATATATATATATATATATATATATATATACATATATATATATATATATATATATATATATATATATATATATATATATATATATATATATATATTAATCTGAACTTTCCTCCAATTTAATATTTTTTCAATTATATATATATATATATGATATATATATAGTATATATATAGAGTAAATATATATATATGCATATATATATATATATATATATATATACATATATATATTATGTAACTTTTTCCAGAAACATATTTATATATTGGAATTTATTCTATAATAGCATTTGCCTTTCTTAGATAATTCAATTAATTTAATTTAATATCATAAGAAAATAAGGCTAGCTAACCAAAACTGAAAACATCTCATACTTAATATTACTCACTCTGAAGATAAAAGCATTTCATTTGTCATTATGAAATAGTTAAATATAGCGGAGGGCAGCTGTTGATAATGCACGAAAGAGTCTACCTAACTACCAGTTACTCATGGGGTCACAATACATCTACTGGATCCTTTAAATTAATGCAACATTTAAACGCCTTCATCCAAACATTGCTTTTAAATTACAGCACAGCAGGAAGAAGGAGCAATCAAGATAAAAGTTTAATTTCAAAACTCACTCCAAAAAGTGAAAACTTTTTCTAGCTACAAAAACTTGTCTGAAGTATTAAGTGAAAAATTCAAAATATATAATTGATTATAATGGTTGTTAAAGATAGTGACCCATTAGTTTTCTTTTCATAAAGACCAGGATTTAAAGCAGTATGTGGAGACATATTTAAAAGTGGAAGTCCCTTTTGTACTCAAAATACTTGTAGGTTCTAGAAGAAGTGATAAATGCTTTGTATGGACGCTTCACATTTAAAAATGGGTGCTTACGTATGCTAAAGCTAAATGTTATTTTGATGATAATACAGATATGTGGATCAGAAGATAAAAACAAAATTTCTAAAACTTTTTGGTAAAGACACCAAATCGCAATATTTACGAATATATCCAAGAATTTGTTACTGACATTTTAAAAGAATTCGAAATAATAAGAGGCAAGTAATTAGCTTAGTTATGGATAACGCATCCAAAACATGACCAGTTCGATTGAAAAATTAAATAAGGCAATGAAGGATGAGGAATAGAAGCAGGTAAATGCGATATTTATTTATTGAATGTCAAACGAAGAAGTACAGCGATTTTCAGAATGACCGGATGTAAACCGGCATCGCGGTTCTGGATGACGTTAACATTGCACATATGAGATGTGGAGTTCATACTTTACAGTTAGCAGTGATGGTCTCCACAATATTTATACAGCAAATCTTGTAAGGCGAGACAAATAGTAAAAAGAAGAAAAATTCAAAACTAATGGAATTTCAAAGAGTCAAGCTGAAAGGTAATATTAGTCAAAGACATGATGGGGAAGTATATTTCTTTTGTTTAAAGCCGCAACTGAAAGATTATAGTATATGCATATTGTCTGCACCTTGATCCTTCTCTCTCTCCATAAAGGTGGGAACAAATTCCGAACCTTCATGAATTATTAAAACACCCGATACTTCTTACAACAAAATACTCAAATCAGAAGACTTAACGTGCAGGAAAATTTTATGAGAAGGATTTCCTGGTAAAATAAAAATTCCATGAAAAGGCAAGAATTTTGTTATCTGTGTAATAAAATACTTGTTGGCAATCTTTGTTCAGAACCCTTTCAGAAATCCGAAGATCTGATATAAAAGCTAGGAGTGCTCTTTGTGAACTAGGACTTAAATAACACTATCGAACAGAAATCTGGGTCAGAGTCATTGTCAGCAGTTTCAGGGAATCTCCTTGTAGTATCTTTGCCAGATGAAGAAGTAGTCAAATTTGAGAGATAATGGGAAAATTACATGCAGAAAGCCATTGGAAAACTTAAAGACACCAATAGTAAAGGACCTCTAAACCTTTAAATCCTCTTTGAAAAACAGAGCAATTCCTATAAGGCATTAGATGGAATAATGGAAAACGAATGAAATCAGCATGAAGGCAATCACCGCTATCCCGCAATTCTGCAAGATGAATCTGTGCCAATTACAGCTTATCCCAGCCTATGAATGTTGAGAGCCCATTTCTGCTTCTTTTGAAAATACTGAATCGGATTTAATACACGTTAAAGTTAGCTGATTTTATTGATGAAGTTTTATTTTTAAGAACAATTGTTTTGAATAAATTTACATATGCTCAGGCAGTTCAAAAAGAAATTATTTTAAAATTTAGGAAGCAAAGTAAATTTATATATATATATAGAGTATATATATATATATATATATATATATATATATATATATATATATATATATATATATATATATATATATATATATATATATATATATATATATAATATATATATATATATATATATATATATATATATATATATATATATATATATAAATATATATATATATAAATTTTTTTTAAATTTTTTTTTTTTTATTATTATATATATATATATATATATATATATATATATATGATATATATATTTATTATTCATATATACATATATATATACATATATTATATATATATATTATTACATATATATTATGTTATATTATATATATATATTATTATTATATATACATATATATATATATATATAAACATAATATATAGATTTATTATATTTTTATACATATTATTATTCTTATTATTATTCTATACATCTATTATATATACATATATATTATTATTATATATATATTAATATTATATATATATGTATATATTATTTTTCTAAATACATATATATATATACATATATATATATATTATTATATATATATATATATATATATATTATATATATATATATATATATATATATATAATATTATATTATTATTATTACATATACATGTATATACACAGCACCAAGCATAATGGATTTTTTAAAAATTTGCTTTTTTTGAATAAAAAGGTTATGAAATTTAATTAATTTCAATTTTTTTGAACTTATTTTAATACACAAGGATAATATAAATATTTTACTATTTATTTACCAAACTTCAAAGTATTGTGTGGCAGTATCTGGCAACAATGACAGATTTGGTGAATTATTCAGTGTTTATTATATTTTTACGTTCAGTTGCTGTCCTGCTTTCACGGGAGTTGTGTGTGTTAGCGATGTTTTACACCTTTTATTATTTGTTATAATTAGTGTATACTAGTGTTTTATTGTATTATTTT
>JABUQX010027408.1:15000-27500 GCA_015478945.1 Trachelipus rathkii | reverse complement strand
TTACCCTTAAAAAAAAAAAAAAATAAATATAAAAGGCCCGATAATACAGTTGGAACAAAATTATCGGTTATATGTCCAGGATATTTGAACGTTCCAGCGACAAATGTTGCGATGCATTTCTTTGTACTCACACCTGTTCTCTCACGAAACTCTCTCTCGCAAAATTTTACATAATAATGATATTTTTTAATTTGGTGTCTTAAAACGTCTCAGGAGGTTAGATTAGCTCTTGTGGGGGGGTGGAGAAAACTATGTTATATATAAGCCGCCGTATGGGATGAATCTACTCTCAATTAACTTCAGAGAAGCTGCAATTTCTATACTGCTTGTTTAACTGACAGCTTCGCTAATCATAGGGAATGAACTGGAATTTCCATCCTATATATATCTTAGCTCCATATAATCAATTCTAATACCGTATATTGCTTGTACGAGATTTATGTGTTATAGATTATTTTTTCTAAGATATATATAAGTTGATTAGCATATTGTTTATCATTCCAAATTTTACTTGCTACAATCTTTTTCCGTACTATAACGTGGCAATATTTCGAAACTTTATTCAACAATGTTTGATGTAAAGTGTTTGATTATTTGTGGTTTTTGGGAAACATAATATATACTCGGTGAAGAGTAGTCAATACGATAAAGGTTCGGAACCCTATAGTAGTGTTGCTATGGTGCAAACCGGTTATCTCCTTATGGTGAGAGTATTTTCTGCATTCTTGAGCATGCTTTATAAATAGTATTTGTATCCAATTAGTGAGAGTAAAACAGTCTAACCCAAGGAAGGGCATTCTAAAGTGTTTAGGGCTACTTAAACTATCACACTATTTGAATATTAAAAGAGATTATATGTTAAATAGACCACTGGTGTCTACTCGAGATTCATCTATCATGAATTGGCGATCCAGATTATACACACCCACAACACGCAATCCGAGTTTCATCAACTTGAAGTTAGTGAAGCCTTAGGGGCAAAAAAAGATCTGTGACGTTTGTAGTTTTTTATAGGTTTAAATGTCAATTTATTGTGTCGCAAGTCCTAAATCCGTTATTAAGTGTAACATTAAACGCTCGCACTCAATAGATCTTTACCATTATTGTGGACTGGCTATTTGGACGACATACTTTCACAATTTTTGTGTCTCATGTTGTTTTAACGTTACAAACATAAATTTCATACTGTATTACGTCCTAAAATAAGAATAAGAGGGTGCGAATTGTTCTTCTCGTTCGGATTACCTTGATATTTACCCACGAAGATATACACGTCAGAATATATTTAATGATAATATAACTTCTCTAACCACAGACTATGTGTTATAAGAATATGTAGCTCATATTAATATTAATATATATTGTATTTAATTTTAATTAACTATTTCGAATAACATTTAGATATATTAATTACTAAATTCCATAATATTTGTAATTTAAATTCATTATAGACTCACCAATAATATAGATATAAGGAAATAGTTAACTATACCTATTTATTTTATACTACACTGTAAATCTATATCTCATTACAATAAGGGTATATAGTATTATAGTTATAATATATAATATAATATATATAATTATGGTGAATACTAATATATGATAGTAACGGTCACGGGATAACGGACTAGTCGGATTATTCAAAAATTCTTTCACTAAGGGTTGCGATCTATATATGAGATACTCATTAAAAATAAATGACATATGTTCTAGGGTGAAATGGAATTATTTTTATATTTTTGTTGTTTTTATAATCTTCAGTGAGTTAGGGATAACCGATCGTGAATTTATAAAAACTTCACTAGAGTAATTAAGATCGATATTAAACTATACTATACCTATAAACCTTAAACTCTAAATAAGATAATCAACTCATAGTGATTTTTATTTTAAATGCGATACCTAACTAACCTTAAATACATAATGAAATTTTTTTTTTCCATTTCACCTCCATAGAACTATACTTTTAATAGTCGATATATGTGTTAATTTTTATTTTATATAAATCCAGAATATAATATATATGTCTACTATATCAGTTCTCACTAGTGTATCAACGTTAACTAAACTTTAGTTACATATTATATATATTATATATATATATAAGTTAATATATTATATTAATATATATATTAATATATATATAATTATTAATATATATATATATATATATATATATATATAATATATATATATTAATATCATATATATATATATATATAATATATAATAGTATAATATATAAATTCATTACAAATTATTTAAAAATATAAAAAAATTAAGTAAAATATAATATAGAGATGCATTATTAGGTAGTAGTTTCAATTATATAAGAAATTGTATGAATCCTTGAATGTTTATTACTAGCCAGTAAGATTTTATGTGATAATGAGCTAATCAAATTCTAAGTGAATCGACAAATTTCATTGAATAGATTATAATTATGAATAAAATTTATATAAAAAACAATAAACTATTGCTGATAAGATCTTAATAAGCTAATACATAATTTTTTAATAATATATCTACCGCGTTTATCTTTTACTATGATATACAATAAATGTATATATAAAAAAATGGTGTAGTATAAGTATAGAACAAACATTTGACATAATTTAGTTTTATATGAATATATTATTATAATGATATTGAGGAGAATTAAGTGAGTTTACGAATTTCATAATATATATATAAACTGTGTATTTATAGAAGCATAGATTAATACATACCTAATTTTGTATATATATGTTTAGAAAAATTTTAATACATATCTGTGACATGGCATATATATATACTATGTAGAATTTAAACTGTGATCATAAATACTCCTTCATTATTAGTCTTTGGAACCTAAAGGTGTATAATAGTGTTTGTTATATGTAGTTTTGGACACAGCATGGTATGAGTGAATACTCGAATGTAAGGATTCTTTCGCTACAATAAGCCATAGTAACATTGATAATAATCACTCTACTCTCATCTTTTACCTGTAGTCTCAAGCGGAAAAGTAGACACTCTGAGACCCATAACAAAAGCCACGAGAGACCCTAATAATATAGTATCTATAATACTTAGGTTTGGAGACTGAGAGATATAGTTAGGCCTATCTCTCCTTGGGTTTAGTTATAATACCTTATTATTATATGGTCAATTGAAACATTATAAACTAATACTAATCTAGCCTTGCCTACTAGGGGTTGCCCCGTGGAATTAACTACTGAAAATTTAGGTGTGAGTATGTTTATATAGTTATAATCAAATACTCAAATAAATACCTAGATTAAAAGGAAGATATATTGAAGAATAGTGAAACTTGCTAAATTATTTTGCGTAAAGTAATTAATATTTTATTATATTATATTATAGTTTATATATTTTATATTATTATAACGAACTTATTTTTTACTTCGTGTTTCGTTCAATTCCATTATTATTATTATAATTATTATCATAACTTGTAGTAATAATGTTTGTTTACATGCTAAAACGTTTTACTACTAAATGTAATAATTTAGGAATATATAATTAATAAAGATTATGATACTGCTCAATATAATATTTTAAAATTTAAATTTTAAAATAAATACTTAAAATTTTTGAAATTTTTTATGGTGTCAGTGGAAGTATTATACCTATAACCTAACACTTTTTCATAAGCAGAATCATGAGTGACATATTTATTATCTATATGACTTAGTATAGCTATCCTGAATCCTAATCACTAAAACCTTAAAATAATAAAAAAAAATATGCCAAGTTTATTCAACATTACACTTCTTAACGTATTACGATAAGGTATCTACCTTATAGAAATATATATTTTTATTTGTAAAAATCATGACGTCCCTCACGATTCACGCGTGGGCGTTAAGTAAGTGATATTTATAGTATATATATATTATATTATATTATATTAATTATATATATATATATATATATATAAATATATTATATATATATATATATATATTATTATATATATAGATATTATAATATATATATATATATAATAATTTATTATATATAAATATATATTTTATATATATATATAAATATATATATATATATATATATATTTAATATATAATATATTATATATATATTAATATATATTATATATATATTATATATATATATATATATATATATAATATGATATATAAATATATATATTATATTAATATATATATATATATATTAATAATTATATATATATATTATATATATATATATATATATAATATAATATTATATATATATTATATATTAATATAATATAATATATATTAAAATGGTATATAAGTATGCATAATAATAAAGATATAATAGAATAATTATCTATTGACTTTTCATATAAAGATACTATTTAGGATATAAATAATATAATGAGTTATTAATAAAATATATATTTGAACACTAAAAATAAATCTCACATATAGTAATTTGTTTAAAAAAATAATTTATTTATATTATATTAATTTTACCTAAATATTTGAATAATTTAATACGGTAGCTCCGAATTTTATTACCTTCGCGTAGATATGAAGCTATAATATATCTAACTGTACGATTAGCTCCCTTTAAAACTTTTTGCACCTAATATAATAAGTTTTTATTTTTATTATTAATTATATATAATAATATATATAATATATAATATATTTCCTTATTATTATCATTATAAAGTCAATCTAATTTTAGATCATGGTTTAATGATACTTATTTACTCAATAAATTAATCATAAATAATTCAATATAACATTAAAATACTTACATAAAAAAAAGCATGGAGTATTAATTCTAACCGATTCGATATAATGACATCATGAATCAGCGGCCACTCCATTCCTACATATAATAGTGACTGATCAATATATATTGTAATTTTTTATCTCTTCTCTCGCGAATTTCATCTCTATTTTTTTTCACTTTTTGAATCAGAATTATAGTTTTAAAAATAAGTAATTACACCTTTATACGTTCATTTTCAATTTATATATTATTTCTTTCTAATTCGTTGTAAAAGTGGTATATATGATTTTATTGTATATATAGTTGCTTTGTTAAATTATAAAATGTTCTCTATTTTATTGATTTTAGTTTCCAGAAAGGAAGTTCTTAAAGTTTACTTTATTCCTTCACAATGTGCATCTCAATTAGCCCACTGATTGTATCTTACACTATAAGCAGGTCAGATTCAATAAGTTGTTCGACCAATATTTCATGTTTTATATTGTTCCTACTGGCTCTCGTGCATCAAGATGATATGGTATTATGGTTTAGGTGTTGGTTAGTGTGTTTAGGTTAGTCTTAGAGGATCATGAGGGTATCTTACCGTACTATATGGAAGAGTCAATTTTAATATGTTTACTTTTGAACATTATTATAATGTGGTATATCTGAGTAACTTCACGATCTCCATTTCACGTCTGTGACGCGTAACATATAGATATACACTATCCAATCAAGTTTATTTTGGTATACACATTAACAGTCATGGAACCTTATTGATTTTGTCCATTTTCTGATAGGACCATCGTTGAACCTAATATATATTAAAATCATTAAATTATACATACCTTCAAAGAGTGTATTTTGTTATTCTTAGAGAAACAAAAGCTAAATAAAAATAAAAATGAACTAATTATTAATTTCATAAAACTTTAATTTTTTCCAGAGTATTTAGTTTTTTTGAACACTCTCACAAATATAATTATTCAGGTAATTATTTAAAATGAATAGGGTCTTACATACAAATATATCATTAACAATAATTTTAGCTCTCGTGCTATGTAATACAGAACATTATTATCACATATCTGTAAATAAAAACATTTTTATCTAGCACTTAAACCAATGTGTACGAGCACAATTATACACAAACATCTTCTCCTTAATGTACTAGTAATAACTTATTTATTCGAAGCTAGGCGAACTCACGACCAGAGTATAGTCGGATAGTTAACAAATCTCAAAATAGATACGACTGGATCGTGTTAGTGAATATCTCTTCTCTCCAGAAAGTTTCGGGAATGCAGTGACACACGAAATAATCACTACTAGTATACTTTTCTAACTCTCCTTGTAGTTATATATGTAATATAAAATGACGATCGCTTTGGATCAATACTTTTTGTATAGTTTACAGTGACACACGAAATATTATATTTAAATATTTAAAACTACTTAGATTATATCTAACTTTTTACTTATAAATAATCAATTTATTGAAAGTGTTCCTGAATATTATTTATATTTTTCTGCTTTATGCAACTTCATATATATAATATATATATATATTTAATATATATTATATATTATTATATATATATATATATATAATAATATATATAATATATATATTATAATTAATATATATATATATTATAATATATATTTATATATATATTATAATTAATTATTAATATATATTATTAATAATTTATTTATATATATATATATATTATTATAATTATTATAATATTAATATATATACCATATACAAAACTGCCATATATTTTTTCATATAAATTGAATCTTGAAAGGCCCATATCTACCGTCATACACGGCACCCGAGAGCCTGACTCGCACCGCAACTACCCGCATCACATAAAAAATAGCCATTACGCACCGCGCAACTTCAGACCAGAACCACAAAAGACAAACCCCTTACGCACACGACGCGCAACAAGAGACAACAAAACCGACAAACAAAAACGCAGTAACTGAAAAAAAACCACGATATCTCGCTATATACACGCTGCTCAGCTCCATCATCAGAAAAATAATTAATACACCACGGATCTACGGCGAAAAAACTCTGTTCTGCAATCCGCATTCCGAGTCAACCTGCTCGTCGAACTAATTGCCCCCGTAATATTTCTCCTGTAATTATCTCCGAAACGCCTCGCGTAGTGAGATGCTGTTTTATAAGAAAGAGAGACTCTATCCTCAGAAGTATTATTGTGTAAAAACTTATGCGTGTGAGCGTCTTTATAAGATCCAAATGAATAATACTGTACACTTCGCATGATGGACGATAGTGTGAGTAAAAACTCTTGCCTGTTATGAACATATAGCATTATTATTTTATATTATAGTTAATGTAGTTCAATAATGTGAGTCACATGCTAAGTAGTTTACTCTTCACAGCTCGGAGTGATGATCATCCTCAAACCAAACGTTGGTAAACCTGTGAACTCGTTGACTTGAATATATATACTATATTATATAGTTAACAATGATTTAATCCGTAGTCGATTAATTCCATACTTAAAGCTACATCTAATTCCCGTAAGCATTAACTATTAATAAGTATATACTAATTTTGTATGATTTTAACTGTATTTGTGATTTGATTTTATTATTTTATAATTTTGTATATATATATTTCATATTATAATATATATATATTACATTTAATACTCTACTAAATTAATATTATTATTCAATTATTTCATTCTCTCTAGGATAATATTTGAACTTATTTCTTTTTCTTATATAGTTTACTAACCACTACATGCATTCTGCCCATTATTCCTCGTCAGATAGAAGGATATCGCTCTTAGATATATAAATTTTGCTTACCTACGGTTCGAAACGAAAGGTGTAAGGTAAAACCTGCAACCAATTTACCCTATCGATGAACTCAAGTATCTCACGCACGTAATGCACACGGTATGTGCCACAAAACTACGCGTACAAAATTTTCATTATCTTTTAATAGTAATAGTATTATTAGCAGATACAATGTGATACTTCTGTATAAGTTTAATTAATCTATATAAATTAAATGCAATAAAATAATACAAATTTACTTCTATCAATAATTAACAATTTGTATATATTAATTTCTGAAGATAAATCTCACTAAAATAATGTTAAAATAAATATATATATATAATATATATTAATATATATATATATATATATAATTAATATTATATATATATTAATATATATATATAGGCTTGATTATAGTGCCACTGGTAGTGTGAACCCTTATCATATTTTTATTACTGGCTTAGGTACTAGGCATCTATAGAATACCACTGAGCCTATAAAGTACTGATGATTTAAGATTATCTCCCTAGATTTTCTCCTCTAAATATTCTCATAATGTTCAAATGACACTTTGGACATACCTAAAATATCAGGTTTATATATTTCATATATAATATATATATTATAATATAATATATATATATATGTAACTACATATATATATATATATATATATATATAATATATATATATATATATATATATTATATATATTATAATTTATATATATATATATATATATTAATATATTTAATTATATATATTATATATATATAAGTTAATAATATATATATATATGTGTAACTATATGATATATATATATATAAATTATTAATATATAATATATATATATATAATTAATATATAAATATAATTATATATATATATTAATATTACTTATCATTATTACTCTCATGCCCCTGTGACCACCTTATATAGGTGGGGTATAGGGTAAGGGCAATACTTAGTATTACTACAGTGAGAAGCCTCAGAGGCCTAATCGCACTTGGTGACGGTATATCCATATGCTATTGTGGTGCGTGAGAAGAGAGGAAATAGAGAAGTCGGCACGTGGGGTTGTCGAGAGCGGTGATGGCTAGTGATGTCCTCAGAAGGTAATTAAGGTATGCTTATCTAATTGATATATATGTGGGTGAAATATATAGTGTCAATCTGTAGTATGCAGTATTGATTGTGGAGGATATATAGGTTGACATTATGTCTTACTATTTTAATATATCTTATATATTATATATAATATATTCGTGTACTAATTAGTTTTAGGGTGGTGACCTGATCTGCTCCGGGCTAGAGTAACGTCATAAATTTGTCCATATTAACTGGGCAAGTATATAGTTATATATATTATTTGTTTATCATTCTTCATGGTGAAGATATAATTTTTGGTAGTAGATAGGGGATGTTTAGTTAAATTATTATAGATTATATTAGGTGTACTATTTGTTTTATAGGTTAATTAATTATATTGTAGTTTAAGTATTTGTAGGTATGTGTGTAGTAATATGCTTGATCACCTCATTGACTATTGGGTGTGGGGTATAGGGTAATAAATAAATATAGTTTTGTCAAAATGCTATTATAATATAGAATTTATGACTATATATCTGCTATTGAATGTAGAGGGTAGCAGGGGATTTATTAAGTGTACTGTGCTAGGTAGAGTAGATAGTTGTAGATATAGGTAGGATTTGTTGACTAATAGGTGAAGTGAGTATTTATAGAAATTTAAGGGGTTTTACTATTAGTATTAGGAGGAAAGAAATTTATAGTTATCTATCACCTACCTTATCTACCAAAGTGGGTTAGGGATAGATATATATTGAAGATAACGGATGTACTCACGTCATGTGTTTAAATTGCTGATATATGGGGATATATAGGTGGTTTTTTGTGCATAATCCTAAGTGATTAATATCTTAGAGGGCGGTGTATTATAGTGTTTGTGTATGATTATGAGTAGTGTATTTATTATTAGTTATTAGTTTTGTATCAATAATGCTTGGGATACACATGCGGGGAGGCATTAAGTATAAATTTGTTCTGAGGAGTTTTATCTATATTGATATATATATGGTTATATGTGTATTATTATATGTTCACACGCGGAGTCGCTCTAGTTCTCTCTTGTTTTCTCTAGCTATAATAAGTTTCGTGGGTTAGCGCGTAGATCGAGGGATTTCCGGTTTAGAGATCACTTCTCATGTTTCAAGTCTATAGAGGGGTGTCCTCCTATTGAGGATCGAGTTGAAGATACAGTCGATATAGTTGGTGAGTTGTAAGAGATTAACGTCACGTCTCCGGAAGTGTTGTCATAGGAAGTCCTAATATTTTTTGGGTTTTGTTTAGTCGCGGCAGGTTGTTGTTCAGGAAACTGTAGGGTGGACTGTATATATATCTCCGAATTGGTGAGCTCCCACGGTTAGTGGCCTTCGTTGTTTATTATGTAGCCAAGTGATGTTAGCCATATGTGTTTCACGCGACTCTATGTGATAGTGTGAAATGGTAGAATTCTCACGATACGGATGCGATTCTGTTGGTGCACCAGAAAAGTAGACAAGTCTACTCTTAATTTTGTGTGTGTGATAAGTATTACTATTGGTTGATATGTTGATGTGGTAGCTAATTTAATTTAAGTGATTCATGGCTGCTGGGTAAAATTGAGACTAGTATAGTCATACTATGCGTATAGTAGTTAGATTATAATAGTTATTGGTGTAATTGTATAAGTGAAGGTAGTAGTGTAATGCGGACAGGAGTTACTTTTGCTTGTGAAAAAGATTGTAAATATAAGCAATGGAGAGAGAATTTGAGCATCCCGTATGTATATGGTGAGATTAGCCATTTTGTTAAATATTTATAGTTTATAGTATATATATAAGTATGTTCATTGGGAAAGATAATGTTTTATTATGTGGGTAGGACTATTGTGAGTACTAAAAAATATGATTGGTGAGAAAGTATATAGAGAGTCACAATTTTTTATGTATCTAATTATATATTTATCTAAGGGGGTGATTGAAGTAATTATATTTATTGTAGAGATTAGTAGTATGTTTGTAGGGATAAAACTAAGTGTTAATATAATAGCTCAATTGATTTATATTAATAATTATTCACTCACAATATTGCTCATTTCATATATATATTATTATATATATATATTATATATATATATATAATATATTACATATATATATATAGAGAGAGAGAGAGAGAGTGAGAGTGGATTTGATTTCTGTATAAGATTTTACACTTATGAAGAAATGAACATAGTAGTAAATAGTTACTGATGTATCGGGCGGTGCGGTGCGGGGAGATGTTTGAAGGAAACGATGAAAATGCGGTGTGGGGTTTTATTAACACCCGGTCTCATGTAAGGTTTGCTCACCCAATACTCTAGTAAGAATAACAGTTTTACTTTTGTTCTGGTATGAGCTATTTATATAGAATCACTAGAATCAGTGGAGAGTATGATTAGAGAGATCTGTAATAGATCTTTTAAACAGTTTCTCTTTTATTTTGTTTTATTATTTTTTTTTTGTTTTGTTTTTTTGTGCCAATATATCCTTGGGGTCCCGATTTGACCCTGATAGGAGAAGTGAAGTGAATTGTAAGTGGATACTCTCAAGTGAGTGTACCCATATACATGGTTTATTTAATCCGTGTTGTAAAATCTGGGAGGTGATGAGAGGGGATACTTTGGTTAATATCAACATAATTAATCATATGAGCAGTCCCCTTTAGAAATAAAGGGTATGTTATTATTGTTTCTCCAGCAGTGTATTATTTACATAACAGAGGAGAGTAGAGAAATTTATGGACGAGTTAATGAGAGAAGTGATGAGGAGTTGGGTAGGTCTTTTTTTAAGGTTTGGTATTGGAGAGAATTAGATAATGCTATTGTTTCCTCAAGATTGAGGGTATATATATAATAAGTTATGAGATATATATATATATAATATATATAAGTTTTAGCTCAGAAATTGTGATTGAAGATCTCATATATATTATAACTATATGTTGTAATATGGATATGTGATTTGAGTCACCTTATTTCTCTCAGTGATTGAGAGGTGTTTAAAGTGAAGATGTTTTTAGAATATTGAAGTCTGGGCCTAGTAGCTGTCCGCTCGAGACGTTTGATGCTTTACTGGTTTTTTGATAGTTATATCTGAATGAAGTGAGTCAATGGTTGTGTGAGGTTTGAGCTTATGAGATTGTAAGTATAAATAGAGTGGTGAAATGATATAGGGTAGTTTACTCAGATTTCGGTCTTGATGTAAGTTTTGAGCCATGGAAAGATTGTGTTATATAGTATAACTATATGCCGCTTTACGGTACTAATTCTCTGCCGGCATCTCTGCACGCTTTAAAGATTTTCGAGTTATATGAGATGTTTTTAGTTTGCGCCTCTGTATAGTGGTGGTTGCATAGAGATCGCACTTACATGATAATAACATCTATGTTGCTCCTGATTTTAAGAGTATCAAGTTTTGAAGGAGAGGAAATAGAATGGGAGTTTGTATCAATTGGTATTGAGGTTTTAAGGAGATTCGTGTGAGAAAGTAGGGTTTGGTTGTTAAGGTGAGACCGTCGCACTTGATATGGTTATCTAGTGTTTTTTTAGTTAATATGACTTAACAATTTGGGCTCACTTTGTGTTTTATTTATTTTATATCAAATATTTACATTATGCGTATGTGATTGATTATTTAACTTTTTGCTATAAGTATAATTCTCAGTGTGAGATATAATATTACTTATTGTTAAAGTGTGTATATGTTGTTATTGTGATTAGATGTTATGAAGATTTAATTTAGGTGTAATTTTGTGGATTTATTTGTTATTTGTAGTGAGTGTGATATTGTGTGGGTGTGCATGTGATTGTTGTATGGTTTTTAAATGGTATGTGT
>JABUQX010027408.1:0-10000 GCA_015478945.1 Trachelipus rathkii | reverse complement strand
AATTGTACTTGATTATATGGAGTTAATAGAGATTGCATATTTATAGGTTAGATTTTTGTGTGTGTAAGTGTCACTCATAGATAATTCTAAAGGTTAAATTTAAATGAGTTATATGAATATAGGTATATAATAATATGTGTTAGTGGTTTGCCTAATAAATTATGGTTTACATTACTGGTGATATATGGTAATTATGTGATCTTGAAGAGTGTAGCGTTTTTCTAGATATAATAATCTGAAATGATTGTTTTGGATGGGTAGTGAGTTAGGTAGGATTTATATAGTATATTTCAATATTTGTACTACTATATATCTGTGACCCAATACTAGGTAATTTTTATTTTTATACTAATTGTCCCACTACACTCACTCACACAGTCAGAGCCTTAATATTCAAAGTGAAAGGGGTGTAGAATAAGCTTCACATAAAAGTTTCACCCTCTAGACGTACAATAATATTATCAGCTAGTATATGAGCATAAGATGTAAGGCTATTTTAAATAAGTCAGTAGTTGAGAATTAATAATTATTTCAGCAGTAATATTACAAGTAATAGATGGAAGAGATATAATTCCCATATACTAAGATAACAGATTATATATATAGGTATGGCGGAGATAAAAGATATTAGTGAAAGAACCTCCACTAGCGTAAACTACTACTGGATAGGTATATTACCAATATCATAACACTCAAAAACTATTTAGTGTGACGCAAGTAACAGCACTCTCTATTGTGTCATACTATAGATGAGGTACTGTATTTCTAAAGGTTAGATGGTATACCTATGAGCAATTGATTTATAATTGTCCTCACTATCGAAATAACACTATTTATACGTGAATAGTGGCTATATATAGAATATAGTTGAATATAAATAAGCTCACATCCAACAGACTCAGTATTATTAAAGTACCTCTTTTTGGCCCTTTGACTCGACCCTGGCCAAAAGCCGTATATGAGTGAAACCTCAAGTTAACTCACTCACCTACCCACTACCCCAGATATATTAGATAAGTGAGCTCATATAAGTTAATCTTCATTACAATGGAGCGTGGAACGAATGAAACTCATATTGATGTATTATTTATAAGCTGGAACATAATTAGATAGATGAAATGAGAATGATAAATATAAAAAGTCTTACGCAGTAGTATTACTTAATAATAAACAGAACTATCCCTAAGTTATTCTTTGTAGCCACTACCTAGCATATAATAACCATTGTGAACTATTGAAGGTTTTCAAAGTAATATTTTTTGTTTATGTTAATAAAGGTGCCAAAGTGAATGTTTATATGTCAACATGAGTGAGACGTAGATAGGTAACACCGTGATCGAAAGAGATTAAGGAAATGTATTAGAAATTATGTCAGTTTTATAAGATAAATAAGGATATATTTATATATATATAGATTTTGAATATAAAGTAGGTATCTATATATATATACATTGTCTGATATAACAAGAGTATGGGTTCTATTACACAATTGAATTTCACTAAGGTATTTAGGTACCAAAGTGCTTATTTCAGTACCTAAAGTTCGTCCTAAATCAGTAACATAAACCTATCGTAAGAAATATAGATAATATAGGTAATAAAGTTGACAAGTGGCCATAATTTCCCGGAGATTGCGATTAAAAGATGAGATGCAGGGCTGTAATATAATAAATGTAGGTGTTAATGATATTGAAGAGGTTTACGAGTACATACGTGTATTTATGGTTGAGCTGATAATAGAGAAGTTAGTATGATTATCCTTAAGGTTAAAGATATACTATATATTAAGTAAAAAGTTTTAAGGTTAAATATAATATTATAATTAGGATAGTAATTAAAGAAAACCCTTGTAGTAGAACTACTCATATTAACTTAATGTGTAATACTCATAGTAATAAATATAAAAATAGTAATAATAGTATATTATATATATCTATAGCTATACTCATAATTCATCTAAACTCAATAAATACCTACTAAGTTATTATATTAATATGAATAATATAGATGAGATTGGATAGAAAAATTTAGACACAAAATTATAGTACTAAAATGAGATAAGATAAAGTAGTGGAAACCTACTAAATGTATTAGTTGAGGTAAGCGTGTGTTAGAGTAAGCTCTCACATTATGACCGGGTTAGCCATTATACATCTAGGTCATATAAATTGCTATTTAGTATAGTATATTTCATAGCGCCACCACGTATATGATCTTCCACTTTAGTTCTTAATCGGTTATAGATAGGATATATAAGTATATATTCGCCAGGAGGATAAACCTATATCTCAGAGCGCGAAAAGCCGTATACTGTACTTAATCGGAAAGATTAGGAATTGAGTATTTCCAGTAATTTATAAAGAAGTGATAGTAAGTTATGATTATAGAGGGTTTACTAAAGATCGTTATAGTAATAGAATATCAATAGTGAAGCTTTATACGCGTTTATTATAGTAAAATTCAGTAACTGCTCATTCTCTTTTTTACGGATAGGTATTGAACATGTAGTACGATGATATCCTAAAACTAACTTGAGGAATGAAGTGGCTTAAGTTAATGGGATACATTAAGGGTATGTATAGTTTAGAACGTATAAGAGGCTAGTAGTATAGATAGTCACGGTAAAGCACACTTACCCTACAAAACTTGGGAGTATAGTAATTTACCATATGGCCTACCCTCTATTCTCATACTACTTACATAGATTTTCAGTGAGTCTAATGTCACACTCACCCGATCAAATGTGATTAATCGCAGGCAAGATACTAATAGACAACCTGTATATCAGTGGGCGGCGATATAGATAAAGATTAGCGGTTGAAGTGAAAAGCTCGAGAATCCCACACATACGAATTTTTATATAAGGTTTGATTAAGTTAGTAGAAAATAGTATGAAGGTACTCTAGTGAAATAGTAATGAGTTATATTGGTCACTTCATCAGTATTGTATAGTAAGGATAGTAAATTACTCAAACTCACAGAATCTACCGAGTTAAAAGGTAGAGTAATTTTAAGATATAATAGTTAGCTAAAAATGTTTTTTAGGCAATGATTAGGTAGCATGAGAATAGATTTGTATACAGTAGTAGATGAACCATAAGGTGATAATATAGTTAGTGAGCGCTCACTTTTATGTGAGAATGTTATAAGCTGTTAGCTCTATGTCACGAAGTGAATGAGATATTAATTACTACTTTAGTACTCACTGAAACGATAATTATCTAGAGATATTTTTGGTACTTACATTTATTGTGATTGGAAAGTATATATGAGATTAGCAAGTGATTTGTCTTCCTTCCTGTTTATCGAGCATGAAACGTGTGATATATTTACACATTTCCTACACTCTCCGTATTACACGCCATGTTTTTGATAGCTCTGTATATTATGGCCCAGAACAAATACAACGCACACTCGAGTACGAAACACCATTATATTTGTATGAGAATTAGAGAGAGTAAAGAGATACGGTTAGTATGGAAAATCAGAGAATTGATAGCGCTTGCCTAGTCCTCGTTATATTACACACTCCTAAATAGGCTCGATATCAGCTATTACTTTCCTATATTACATATTTCAAACTAAATTCAAAATGATGTTAAATACATCAATTAATTATTACACTAATGAAGGAGTAGGCGCCAATTTGCTAATTTCAATCTCTGCAAACTTGGAAACTTAATTTAAATGTTCACTCTATCGAGGTCTATATAGATTTACTCCACACCACCATTCTTATTACAATTTACTATGTAAGGATAACACGTTGAAACCACTTAGTACGCTAAAGACTAGATACTGACGTGTGACGAGGAACCATAAGAAAGTGTTCGTGGCATTGCAACTCTAATATATAATAGCTATGTTCTCATCATTAAGTGTAAGTGTGAAATATGACTTTCTAAATCGTTATGTTTTATCAATACTGATTATCTCAGTTTGTAAAATTTGTTCTCATATATATTATTAATTATTATATAAAGTAATTTGTGTGAAATAATGTAAAATTTAAATGTTCAGATTAATTATTATTTATTAATTATTATTATATTATTATTTTATTTTTGCCATATCAGTCAGTGATATGTTATTGACAGATAAAATAAAATTATTTTAAATTAGGTAATCTATTTCGAGAATCACTAAAACTACTAAATATTTATTTTAAAGTGAACATAATTCTTTGCTAGATGCAAATTCTCTCTAAAATGAAATGGGATATATTTTAGAAAAAAGAGGGATCTGAGGACTGAACTCGTCAATCCTGCACCATCCAATGAGTTGCCTCTGCCTCGCTAGAGATCTAGCAACGTATCTTTTTTTTTGAGCTCCGAGATAATTAATCAAATTGACATTCGATCAGCTTTACTTAATTATAAAAAAGTGGTGATTAATCGAAGTAGAATATTGATGCTACAGTCATTCTTAATAGTTTTATAGTACTTTATCGATAAGATAATTCAATTATATATATATATATATTATATAATATATATTATATATATATATATTATATATATATATATATATATATATATAATATATATATATATATTTAATTATTGAATAATATATATTATAATATATATATTAATATATATATATAATGATAGATAGTAGTAGAGATGAGAGAGGAAACTTTTATTTAATATATTATGCTGTTATTTTTTTTTATATCACTAAATATTTTTAAATAAATCTGAGTTATATCTATAATCGTCATCTTACTAATTTACGGGGCATTAATATCTCATAGTGTCGTCAGATATAAATATATTATTAACTATTATTATATATTATAATGTTTTCAAATCTTTTAATTCTTTAAATCGTCGTTTTTCTTTAGTTTATTTACAAAATATCTCACGGCTATCTCATAATATAATATATATAATTTTATATATATATATCATATATATATTTAATATGTCCCCTGCTCCAATTATATAATATATAATATATTAATAATATATATAAATATATATATATATGATATAATATATATATAATATAAATATTATTAATATTATATATATATATATATATTATAATATTATAATTATTAATATATTAATAATATATATATTTAATATATTATATTATATTAATAATAATATATATATATTATATGATATATATATATATATTAATAATTATATATATATATATATATATATATAATTATATATATATATTATATAATATATTTATATATATATATATAAAATAATAATATATATATTAATATACTTATATAATAATATAATATATAATTATATAATATATATATATATATATATATATATATATATATATATATATATATATATTAATATATATTTATATTATTATATATAATATATATATATATATATATTAATATTATATATATAATATTAATAAATATATATATATATATATATCACTTAATAAATATATATATATTAATATATATATATATATATTATTAATAATATATTAATATATATATATAATATATATTATTATTATATATTATATATATATATATAATAGTAATAATATATTAATTAATATATATATTATATATATATATTAAATATTATAATATATTATATATATATAATTAATAATATATATGTATATATATAATATATTAATTATATATATATATATAGATATATATATATTAATATATATATATATATAATTAAATATATTATATATATATATATATATATATATATAATATAATATATATATATATATAATATATATATATATAATATTTTTATATAATATATTATATTATATATTTTATATAATATATTATATATATATATATATATATATATATATAATAATATATATATATTAATATATATATATATATAATATATATATATATATATTATATTAATATTATATATATATATATATATATAAATATATATATATATAATTATATAATATAATTATATATTTAAATATTGCTAAGTATCTCACTATATACTCACGATGACGGTCTACTCTTGGTCTCTCAAAATGTCATTAAGAAGTTTAGTCAAATCAAAAATATTTATATTACAATATATTAATCCATATATATATATATATATATATAGGTAATTATTTCCAATAACTGCCTCTAAACATATTTTTATAAATAATTAGGTGTGATTATTGAGATAATGATATCGGTGAAATATAATATAATAAAATATTTTATATATATACTTTACATTATATATATTTTTTAATATAATATTACTACTTATATCTTGTAACTCACCATAATACATATAAATAATACAAACCGTTGTTATAGAGTCTCATCTAAGTCCGTTTTCATAAATAGGATATTCAGCGTGAATGATGACCATTGAACTTATATATGACTCATATATACAAAAGGCGTCTAAGTTATATATATATATATAGGTATACTTACATATGTTTATTGAGTACTTTAGTCATATATAAATATAATTTAGTATTGTAATAATTGAGTAGATGTAAAAAATGTTTAAATATTCTATATAGTATATCTATTGGTTAAAAGTCTTTTAACATACTTTTGAATCTTATAGCTATAATACTTACCTACCTTTTGCTCTGATTATAATTAATTAAACAGAGTAATATATAGAGTTTATATGATAAACAGTATAATATATATATATTAATAAATATATATATAATAATATTAAATTAATATAAATATTAATATATATTATATATATATATATTATATAATATATTATTATATTAATTATATATATATATATATATATATTAATTAATATTATTAATATATATATTAATATATATATATATATATATATTATAAATATATTTATCATAAATCCATAGGTAGGGGGGCTAATAGGGGCTATCAATTAGGCTCATACTCACGAAGTAATAATTATATAGAATAATCTAATAAGTAAATTATTTATTACGTATATCAATAATATCGTTTAATAATAATAATAATATAAGTTATAAATAGAGGTTAAAATTGATTTTATATAAATATATATGATTAAATATAAATATACTTAAAGTTCGCTATTAGTTCTATATATTATTATAAGGAAAAATATCTATCGTATAATATAAAGTCCTTTGTGAGGTGAGTAATAATGATTATTTTAATACAGGAGAATAAGAGTAATATCGATGAACAATATATATTATATTATATAAACAATTTATTTATATAATTAATATTTAATATATATAATAATATTATAATATATATATTATATATATATATACTATTTATATATATATATATTTATATAAATTTAATATATTAATTAATATTATTATTATATATATTAATATTAATATATATATATAATCTTTAAAATATATATATATTATATTAATATATATATTATATTATATATATATTATAAATTAATATATATTAATATAATATATATATTATATATTAATATATTATTATATATATATATATATATAATATATATAAATATATAATATTATATATATAATATATATATAATATATAATTAATTATATATTAATATATATATTAATATTAAATAAGACTAAGTAATAGGAGAGAGGTCTCTCCTATCTATATTACTCTCTCTCTCTTACTACTTCACTCTACTTCTCTCTCTCTTCATTCACTCTCTGACTCTCTCTCTTCACTCATCATGCATAAGTAATATACTATAACTATAGTATAGATATTAAATTCATTTGTGGTAGATATACCCAGCCGTGAGGGCCGGGAATTTTGCCGGGCGGGGTCAGGTAGGCCGGTAGTAGGCTCAGGGTAGTTAGTATAAAATTAGAATCTGAGTAAGTACAAATTATACTTGAAAATTACCATATAATAACATAAGGTGAAAATTAAATATAATTTCAATTATATTAATATAATTTTAATTATTATAAAAAAGGTGAAAAATAACAATTTAATGAATGCAATATTAAAATAATATTTTTCGAAAGAAATTTATTAAGATAATAATTTGATTATTCTATGTGAAAAGAATAGTTGTTCTATAAATACTTAATCATATTATATATTAATAATATATATATATATATATATATAGTATATAATATATATATATAATATATATATTATATATATATATATATATTTATATTATATATATATATATATATAATAATATATTAATATTAATATATATATATATATATATATATGAATAATATATTAATTATATAATATATATATATTATATATTATATAGTATATATATATATATATTTTTAATATATTATAATATATATATTATTAATATTATATATTATATATAATATATATATATATATTTATTAACAGTTGAAGGCCAGGGGGCCAGGGGGGCCATGGCACCCCCCCCACATAAATGTTATTTATAGTCATAACTAAATATTTTTAAGTCATTATATTATATCCACTTATATTCAGTGGCGGCTCTTGGTCAAAATTCTTGAGTAGGCAAACAAAAAGTTAAACATAAATGATGCAGAGTTTAATAACTAATTGTTTATATAATAATTTTGTCCCCGCTGTCCTAAGGAAACAATATCTCCGCTCACCGATAAGTACCTTTTGGGATAAGTTTTCCCATTACCAGAGTTAAGTAAGAAAATATGAATAATTTTACTCCACCTATTATAATTTAAATTATATATAATATATATATATAATTAATATAATATATAATATATTAATATAATATTATATATTATATATATTTAATATTATATATATATATTATATATATATATTATAATATATATATATATATATATAATAATTATATTAATATTATTGTTATAGATGTAATAAATATATATATATTAATTGATATATTTTTCCTTTATTTATGGTATAACTTATCCATTTAATATTTATTATAAAGATAAGTATATCTTATCTTTATTTTCTCATTAATATTACCTATATGTTTATATTCTCATCAATATACTAGACTATTGATATTTATAATTACAATAATATATATCTATATACTTATGTAAATTAGTATAATGATAAAATTATATTATTTATATATGGGCTCATACTATAATACTCACATACTTTCCGAGGAACATAATTTAATGGAAAATTTAATTTATATTTTAAAAGGTATTAATTAAATATGAAACAATTTATGCTCCTAGTTACTTGAATCATAAAAATAATTAATAGCTTTCTCTATTTTTTGCTTTACCTTATCTTTATTTTACTTCATTATACAATTAATTTTCTCATATTCATTACTATTATTGTGTGCTATTCCCCAAGTGCTTACCTTAATACTATAATGGGCATATTTATTATTATTCACATATACTTAACTTAATAATAAAAAATATAGCACTATAAACTAATATTCACTCATCTCTCTTTAAAGCACTAGCCTAGGTATGCATATAAGTATATATAATACAAATAACAATTAATAATATGCCTGAATATAAATAATAATTACTGGTTAATAATTATTCAATAAATTATAGTATATATAATAACTATCGCTCTAAACTAACTCGATTCATTATTATTATAAATTATAATATAAATTATTTAAAATATCACTTGTAAATATAATATATATTATTAGCATAATTGAATCTGTGATGCAGAGGACAATCAGTTATATCAGGTAAATATCTCAGTATATTATATAACATATTATATATATATATGTAATATAATATATACACTTATATATATATACTTATTTGAGAGTAATTATGACTATCTATAACGTTATATTAGTTACTAATATTCTCATAGCGACATCATCACGTAATATTGATAATAGTTTCAATAATTATATAAATAGGTATTATTTAGTAGATATGAAATAGAGTCTTAATTATAATTTTAATTATTAATTAATATAAGGTGAATCGAAATAGATTAGAGCATTTTATGAGTAAATATAAATAGGAATTAAAGATTGTAAAATTATAGTTTTACTGCACACCCTACCCGGTTATGATATATGATTAACAC
>JABUQX010027407.1:0-10000 GCA_015478945.1 Trachelipus rathkii | reverse complement strand
TGTACTCCTGGAGATCAGGGTGATGCCGGATCTCAATCTTGAGAGTGAGATTTTAATCTTTCGTGGAGGTGTTTTTTGTGTTGCGGGAGTTTGTGAGGTGGTTTGGGGGCGGTTGTAAAGATATTGCTGTGTAAAATATGTGTGAATTTGTTGTGAGAGAGATGTTTTGTTTGGAGGAGGGTGGATGGTTCTAAAGAGTTCACCGTAGTAGAGAGCAGCTGAAGAGGGAGGGGATTTTAAACGATGTATATTGTGATCTTATAGGTATTTGTGGCATGGGTGGGTTGGAAAGAGAGCTTTGGGATAAAATTGTGTTTCTATCATATCCAAATGGCCCTGAATGGAAAGGATTTTTATTTTCTAGTGTAGATGCTAGATCGGGGTGGTTTTCAGACAGCCCGTGATAGTTCGAAGGGCAGTATTTTGTATTCTTTGTATTTTGATTCTATTGGTAGATGAGGTTTGAGTTGATTTAGTTTTTGAGAATTGGTTGTATGTGGTTGACAGTGTAGTTGTTTCATTGCTGAAGCTGTGTTGTGATAGAGTTCGTAGGACATTTAATTTTCTGTTTGATGTCCTTATGAATGTTAGTTGTAAAGGCAAAGTGGGTGTCAAAGGTTATTCAAGTATTTTGGATGGTTGGTTTAGGGGGATGGAGTTATTTAGAGTTACTTGATGGAGTAATAATGATTGGTGTCTGTCAGTGGTAATCAAGATAGTTGCTGACATTCTGTTCGTGTTAGAAGACAACAATGCTTCTAGACCAGGGGTGTCAAACTCATTTACCGTGGAGTGCCACACTGACTGTTGGCCGCAAATATATATATATATATAATATATAATAGTATATATATATATATATATATTATATTATATATATAATATAGATATATATATATATATATATATTATAATTATTAATATACAGGGTGTTTACGAAATAGGGACAAATTTAGAGGATATTATCTTTGTACACATTACAAGCGTTTTGTCTTAAATAAAGTTACCTGTAAGTTCCTCATATTAGTAGGTAAATCGAGTTAGAAAGTGGTAAGGGGATATGATGTGAATATTGAGTGTTTATGTTCCGTAGACTGTGACGAGTTGGCTACGGAAACTCTGCACCGTTAAAGTAGTAACCTATAGAACAGGGGTATTGCTTCATCTAATTATTGAGACCACTGCTATAGTTGCTTGATATGATACCACCATTATATATAGAGATAGATGAATAATACTAGGAATAATGTTGATAGTATTCGAGAATAATTACTCGAGAAAACGCATACAAGCAATAACAATAATAATAAAATGAATATGCGAATCATAATAATACTCCAAATATTACTAACTAATAACAAAATGCCTTAATAACAATAATTATTTGATAGTAATATTACTTATCAAATAATTAATTATACGAATAGGAAACAGGAACAATAATAATAAATAATATAAATAATAAATAATAATAATAATAATAATAATAATAATAATAATAATAATAATAATAATAATAATAATAATAATAATAATAATAATAATAATAATAATAATAATAATAATAATCACATGCTACGGAACATAAACACCAATATTCACATCATACATCTTGCACCTTCCTAACTCATTTACCTACTAAATGAGGAACTTTACAGATAACTTTATATATGACAAAACACTTGTAATGGTACAAAGATAATATCCTCCAAATTTGTCCCCCTATTTCGTAAACACCCTGTATATATATATATATATTATATATATTTTTAAGAGAGGTATATATATTCTATATTTCGTTTATAATATATATATATATAATATTAATATATATATATATATATATATATATTATATATATATATATATATATATATATATATTTAATTGATTATTAAAATAAAATTTGAAAGCTCAAAATAAATTATATTGAAAATTTTTAAATTTTCATGAGCTGGACCGCATGGGAAAGTTTGATGGGCCGCACGCGGCCCATAGGCCGCGTGTTTGACACTCCTGTTCTAGATGATTTAGGTAAGTCTGAGTATGATTTGTAGTTATGGGTACTGAGGGATCTGATATGTTTATGGTAATATAATCTGCATAGGTTATAAGTTCTGAAAATGGAAGGCTTGGGGTAGGGATGTCAGCTGTAAGTAGGTAAACAAGAATGGAGACAGAATGGTTCCCTGGGGGGGGGACCCCGTTTTTTAGTTTTACGGTTTTTGGATTTGATGTTTGCTTGAGATCTGGACAGTGCGTCCAGATATGAAATTATATAACCATTTTTTATAATTATTAGGAAGAGGTGATTTTAGGATTTTTTGAATGAGTATGTGTCTGGGTACTGTATCGAAGACTTTACTAATGTCGATAGCCAAGAGTTTTCTGTGGGATGGTGTTTTGTTTAATCCATTTATGAGGTTTTGTGTGGTGTTTGCTAGAGCAGTTGAGGTGGAGTGGGATTCTTTTTTAAGTCATGTTGTTGATTTAGGGAGTGAAAGTGGGGTTAGATTTTGGTGAGTGATTGATCCTTCTCATTATTTGCACAAGAGCAATGGAATGGATATGGGCGGTATGATGAAGGAAGATTGGGGCGTTTTCTGGGTTTTAATTTGGGTAAGATTATTGCTTTTTTCCAGTATTGGGGAATTTATCTGTGACCAAGATTTATTGAAAATATTTGTATTGAATGAAATAACGGTTGGTCCAAAGTGTTTAATGTGAAGGTTAGAAATGTTGTCGGGGCAGAGGCTGGAAGTTTTTTAATAAAGTTTGAATTTGAGAGAAGTGAAATTACTTGTATAAGATAGAAATAAGGTATTGAACTGATTTATATAATTGCCTTCTTTAAGTATTGAGCATTATTTTTCAATCCTGCATATTTGGGTGTGATAGGTTATTGGGATATTGGAAGTAGTGTTGTTCAAGGAAAATATAATAAGCCAAAAGATATTATTTTTGGGGAAGGAAGGAGTTATTTTTGATCCATTATTCATGCTTCATTCATGTAGAGAGGCTAGGAAGGTTTGGTTGTTGCGAGATAGTGAAGAAGCATTTATTAACCTAGACCATTTCTATCTCTCCTCAGTGTTCTTCCTAAAAAGTTATACAGTTTAGTGATTTTTATATAATATTCAATCAGTTTATGAGTGCGAGATAAAGAAGATTGGAGGATTGTTGTGTTATAGAGTATATTATATATATATAATATAATATAAATATATACATATAATATATATATATATATATTAATATATATATATATATATATATATAAATTATATATATATATTAGATATTATATATTATATGATATATGATATAATATAATTATATATATATAATAATATATAATACTATAATATAGTATAATATATATATAATATATATAATATATAATATTATATAATATATATAATATATATAATATATATAAAATATTATATATATATATATATATATATATATAGTATATATATATCATATAATATATTATATATATATATATATATATATATATATATATATATATATATATATATATATATTATATATATAATTATATATATATGACATTATTAATTCAACCTTTCAAGCTTATTTTCATGAAACTTGCAGAAGAAGTTTGAAATGAATTTAACTATTGAAAACTTTAAGAAAATCTCGAGGAATGATTCAAATACATAGCACACAAACATTTGTCTACGTAACCCCAACCCACAACCCGTGATTGATGATGTAATAATAACGTATTTCCTAACTATAATAATATAAAAAAATAGATAAAAAAAGAAGCCTCTGGCAGTAACACTTACTATTACATTTTATAAATATCAAATTAGGATCATTTCTAAGATTTTTTTCACGTTTTTCTTTCATTAAAACTCATTCCAAACATTTCATATCAGCTTAATTAAAACCAGCTAGGGTCAGCATTATTGATTAGTGTCTCTTTCCCTCAACAAATGTTTAAATACAAAATAAGAAGACTTTATAACATTTATAAGAGTCATTTTATGGTTCTTTTAAAGGTTTCCCTACAAGAATCTTTGAAATAGGCGTTTTTAAGAAATATATGTATATATATATATAGTACAATATATATATATTATACTATATATAAAAATATTAGACATAAATCCAAGTTTAAATATATATATATATATATTATATATATTATATATATTATATATATATATATATATATATATATATATATTATATATATATATATATATATATATATATATATATATTATATATATATATATATATATATTGATATATATATATATTTATATATTATATATATATATATATATATTATATATAATTATATATATATAATATTAATATATTTATTAAAGAAAAATAACTCTAAATCAAGTTTAAAAAAAATATATATTTAGATTCGAAACTTTACAAAAAATTTTCTCTTTCTTTCTTCGAGATCGCTTTAAAACCGTTTTGAGCTCAAAAGTATTTTTTAATATGCAAGGATTGAAAGGTTTCGTATTTGTACAGATCAAGGAATATTTGATTCCGTTTTGAGGATATATATATATATATATATATATTATATATATATATATATATATATATATATATATATATATATATATATATATATAATATATTATATAAATATATATATATATTAGAGGCTGTAGCGGACAATTATCCGCATCCACATCCGCATATGCGGATATCCTCATCCATTTTCACTATCCGCATCCGCAACCGCATCCGCATTAATTCTTTTGCGGGAATAGCGGATAGTATTTATCTATGAATTATGAGAAACGTGTGTGCACTGCCTATATATATAAATACTATATAATATATATTATATATATTATATATATATATATTATATATATATATATATATAATAATATATATATTATATTATTATATATATATATTATATAATATATTATATATATAATATATTAAAAGTAAGGACTTTCAAGGATAACAGAAACACTCAATGCTGGAGATAGATAACAGATTAAACTTATGCAAAACGATGAGCATGCTGCAAAAGAATTTGCTAAATACCTAGATTCAAAAACAAAAATTTCTTGAACCACGAGTTTTACAGAGGCATTAAAATAATTTAGGGATTGCCTTGTGTATGAATTATCTGCTAAAGAACAAGAAAAGTATCACTAGCCAATAAAAAGCAAAAATACTCACAGAAACAGACACGCGTTACCATCTGTTTAGTGATATCACTGCTGAATTCAATGACGTTCTTTTGGCTTCTAGCAGCGATGAAGAGTCTTGTTCAAAGTGTCAAAAACACTATCATTTCGATCGAAGAATATGAAAGAGAAAAAAGCGTGGAAATCAGATAAAGATCCACCTGGTTTTTTGTGGCTTTGGATAAATTTGTAAATGATTTCCACATCTTGTGCAGAGTCTTCCAGGCGAATTTTAAGCATGGTTAGGCATGCCTTCAAACAAGTGTAGCAAAGTGAACGTCTTCAGTGGTGCGATCTCCATTTACGAGGTACAAGGAGAGCAAGCTTTCTGTTTTTGAAGCATAATATGAGAAAATTATTAATTTCAAGCATTAATGATATATAACCTTTTTCCAAATGGGTGGAGGCCTTGGAAAGAGGTGGAGGGGTGCAAAAGAGTTGGGTCCAAGCGTCCAGCACTTGTAACAGGGTTATATATATATATATAATATATATATATTAAATATATAATAATTATATATATATATAATATAATATATATTATATATTATTATATATATATATATATATATATATTAATATATCATATATCATATATCTATTTATCTTCCTCTAGGTAGACCCTAAGATTCTGTCAGTGTCACCTCTTTACAGAAACACTCTCCTGGCATTTCTGTCGGCGTATATTCTCCTCTCCTCGACCTCTTCGATCGTCGTTTCTCTTGCTAACATGGCCTCGCCCACGTCGTCCATCCATCCACTTCTCAGTCTGCCCACGCTCTTGGTTCTGCAGGTCTCCAATCCATCATTCTTCTCGGCCCCTCCGTCACATCCATAGTCTTAACATGTCCGTACCATCTCAGCTGATTTCGTTGGACCTATTCATTAATTGATTCGATACTAAACTCTCGTCTTGTTTCTTCACTTCTTCTTCTTCCATCAGACGTCACTCTCCTGGATCAACTCTCCAAACCTTTCATACTCTGCCGCTTCCATCTCTCTTCTAACGTAGTCCAGTGCCCCAACATCGGCCTATAATGTCAGCTAAAGGTCATCTCAGCATTGAATCTATATATTATCATTTTAATCTCTGTTGGTATTGATATTTCCATCAGTATCGTCTATAGGGTTCCAAGGTTTTTTGCAAACTTCTTCATTCTCTCATTTAGCTCTTATTCCATTCCACATCCCACCCTCCAATATTCACACCCAAATACTTATAATTTATCACACCCTGACGCAATTCATTTCCTTTCAAATTACTATGTTTATTATCTATCTCTTTCCTCTGCTTATCTTCCATTACTTCTGTCTTTTCCTGTACTTATTTTCATATCAATTTCTCTCATTTAGGGTGTTCACATCTGTCCATCACAATCCTGCAGGGTCTAGTCCCCTTTCTCCTCGCTTATTGTGGCACGCATCATCATGCATACAGCAGACGTATGCTCTCCACTTTATTCTTCTGGCATTATTCCTTCTTCAGATATATATGTCCTTTTACATTACCAAACAGCGAATAGGTGAAAGACCACTACCCTGTCGTCACTCATATTTACCTCAACACCAATCTTCTCTCTTCCTTTGATCGCCTTATCCATATTTCTGGGACCTATTCTGATAATGTACTCCTTTATTACTATTATAAGTTTTGTGGTATCCCGTATTCCGACTCTTCCATGATTCTCCATAGCTTTTCTCTGTTTACTCTATCAAAAGCTTTTTCCAAGTCTATAAATGCCACATCTGCCCTCCTATTCCATTTCTCATCGTTTTTCTATTAAAGGTTTTTCACTTATAAATATAATTTGGTCACTGTCGTGCATTTTCTGGCCCTTGAAACCATACTGCAAGTCTCTATGTTGTTATTCACTTTGTTTCTCAGCCTCTTCTCTAATACTCTTTCATACGATTTTACTGCCCATTTAGCGATGGTTATCCTCCATCATGACTTATCACATTTCTTCGATCTCCCTTCTAAATATTATATACGGACACATATATGGACATTCTCCTCACTCCGACGGCCACACTCTCTCTCTGACCCACATTTCATTCAACAGTTCGTGAATCCATCCTTCAACTCCCTCTCCTGTCTTATACAGCTCCGCACTCAGCTCATCAGTTCCAAGGCTCTTCCCCCTCTTTAGTGTCTTGATTGCTGCTCTGACCTCTTCCATTGTTATTTCTTCCATCTCCTCCAAGTCTTCCTCGTTCCACACCTCCATCCACCTCCCCCCCCTTCAACATCCTCAAAGGTTCAACACCTTCGAAATATTCTTCACACTTTCCTTATACTATACTCATCACCAAATCCAAACCTCCCATCTCTTAAATTCAATTATTATACGTTGTTCTGGTTCCTTCTTGACTCTCATTCTTCTAGGACTAGGCCATATATAAGCTCTCTGTGTTTCCCTCACTCTTCTATTTAATTCCTCTCAATATCCCTCAATGTTTTCTTTTACTCAATTCATTTAATTTGCTCAAATGCATTGATCTTCTAGCATCACGATATTAACTTGTTATTTTCTCAGTTTTCCTTTCCTAACCCAGAGTCTATATTTTTCTTTTTGCTTTTTTTTTATTGGTATATGGTCGCCTTTACTTCAGTCCAATTCCACCTTGCCGTTCTTTCTTTTCTTCCCCTTCCCACTAATCTTTAAGTTCCAATACTTCTCTTGCTGATACTGTCCAGTTATACCTTAATTATCTTCCACTTTTACATCCAAACCGTTTCTTCTTTATTATCTCCACTTCTCTCCTTTCTTTGATAGCTTCGTCAAATCCTCTCTATATTAATATATCGTTCAATTTTTCTGTTTTGTAATCTTTCCTTCCGTAAACATCATTTGCGTTTCTTCCTTTCCTTCCCATTTCATTATTCCTGATGACCTTCTGTGGTCGCAGTTCCAAAGAAACATTCGGGAAGTGCTTTTACATTCTGTGAATCATTTTTCTTCCTTAGTTAGTGAATTAAGATCTACAATTGTTTTTCTGTGGTATCTTCCTCTTCTGTTATTCACTATACCAAGTCCACTTCTTGTTTCCTCTTCTGAACCAGGTGTTCCCATTATTGGTTAAATCGATTCCTCATTGCGAAAATCTTATTAGATTGTTCCCCCTCTGTGTCTTCCTTAAAATCATCCAAATCAATAAACGCCCCATCACTCTACATCCTCTACGCGCTTACTAGTTCCCAATAGAACTGATTAACAGTTCTCCCATTACTATCTGAGTTTCCGCTTCATCACTTTCATACAAACAGATATTGTAGTGTCAATCGTATAATCTTTCCCTTCTTCTCATGTGGTCTTCCATCGATGTTAGAGGCATATAGGTTGAATTCATACTCTGTTTCACCCTCACCTTTCATGAGTCATTTCAGTCATCGCTTTCATTTTCATCACATACTGTTGCTATTACGTTTCTTGTATAGCTCGGTTTTCTATCATGCGACTCAAGTCTCTTATATATATATTTATATTATATATACTTATATATATATATATATATATTAATATATAATATATACATATAAAAATATTAAAATAAACATATATATATAGATATAAATTATATAGATATATATATCAATAATACAATATATTATATAAACCCTACGTATTAGTATATATCTATACTAATAGTAGATACTATATATATAATATACTATAACATATATAAATTATCACTATATATAAAATATATAAAATATATAATATAGTATACTATATATATATAACCTAATAATAATATATAAAATATATATATATATATATATAGATAGTATATATATAATCAATTATATGGACCGATTGGTTCAAAATTTGACTAGTTTGCGGCATGCGGATGCGGATGCGGATCTTAAATAGAAAATGGAGGATGCGGATGCGTGGATGCGGAATGCGGTGATACATATAAAAGTAGACTATAGAAGGAAATGACGAGAATGCGGAATAGACGGATGCTTACTTCTTTGAAGTGAATAAACGAGTAATAAAATAATATCATATATATATACATATAATACTAATATATTTTTTTATAATAAAATTAATTAATTATAATATTTAATTATAATTAATAAAAATATATAATATATATATATATATATATATTATACCTAACCTAATTTATAATATAATATAATATATACTATATTACAGCTGTCACCACCTTATCACGGGCAGAAGCCCTATCAGGAGGGCAAACGGTGTTGAACGCAAAATTTCATCCGTTAGCGCAAGTTACGCAGTGAAGCAAAGACGCAGAGCTTTAAAGTGAGGAGAGTTAAATTCAGCAGGAAACCACACGAGATGGGAAGAGAATTCCACAAACAGAGGTGCAGGAAAGAAGAAGAAGAGTACCGCATGGATACTAGACCTGGAGTTACCACAGTATTCTACAAAAAACTCGTGCACGACACAAGCACCTTGATGCTACGACGGCGTCCGTTAAAGGTTGTAGGTACGTGAGTAACAGTCAGTCACCTCAAAACTGTTTCGTCTGCTCACCATACTAGAAAAAGAGAAATAGTACTATCGATGCGCTCAGGTCCAAAGATGTAGAAGAGTCAAGAAAGTGAACTGGAAAGTATCAGAACAGTTTGCCCTTTGACCCTATCCTGTTAAAAACGCCGGATGGCTGAACCAGAGCAACCCACCCCACCAGATATGAGAACATACTCATACAGGGCGGATGAAGACCCTATGATATAGCTGGAGTAAACTGAGAAGAGAAAGAATCTCGCATCATAACAGAAACTCCCAGTTTCAACATCTCTCTTT
>JABUQX010027406.1:37500-65000 GCA_015478945.1 Trachelipus rathkii | reverse complement strand
CATCTATATCAGGGGTGGCCAATCTTTTGCATACAGCTCCAAATCATTCACAAACGAGTTCAGATGTGCCATACAACTCATAATAGACATAATTAACATTTTTAAATGATTTAATATTTTAATTATTTTATGTAAAACAATATCTATTACAACACATTAACATTACTTGCCATTAATGGGACTTATGTGCCTGTTTGGATTCCGCTAGTCTTTCAATGTTTGGTGTTAAATTTGCTACTGAGAGCAGCAGAGAATTCTTCCAATTTGAATCACTTATTCGTGACCTTGATTTGCTTTTAATAAATTTCATGGATGAAAATGCTTGTTCAAATCTGTATGTCATTTCAAAACGACATATATAACTTTTTTGCAAATATTCTTAGCTCCGGGAAATGTTCACAGGGTAATGAACTCCAGAAATTAATCATGTCAGAATTGTTTTGATCTGGAAAAAGCTCATCAAATTTTTAATAATGAATTTGTTTTTCAATCAATCAGTTCTATTTGTATGTTACTAGGCATCTGCATTACGTTTTGTTCACTTGGTGAAAATGGATTTATAAATGTGAACATGGAGTTTTCTTCTTTAGCAAAATCATGAAAACGACTTTCAAATGACCCTTACAATACTTGATTTTTCAATATATTTGGTCAAATTGCTATTATCCAGAGCACATTCACTCTGCTCTTTCAGGTGTGGAAATTGACTCAAATCCTCATGAACAGTTTTAATTTTATTTTAAATGAACTGATGCTATTGACTAAACTTGAAAATAATTTATTCTTGCCTTGTAGTTTTAAATTTAGATCATTGAGATGGCTAGTAACATCAACTAAAAATGCCAAATCAAATAACCAGTTGTTGTCAAATAATAGGGTTCTTTCATCAGGTAGCTCATTTTCCTGTCTAAAAATTAGAAACAGCATTTTTCAATTACCAAAATCTACTCAGAACCTGTCCTTTAGAAAGCCAGCGCACCTCTCAATGAAGGACAAGTTCACCATATTCCAAATCACAGTATTCAAATTCACAGTATTTTCTGAATTCTCGTCTGTTTAATGCTCTTGCTCTAATTTTATTCACACATTTAACAACCGGTAGCATAACATGCTGCATATTTAAAGTTTTCCCCACAGTGCCTCTTGGTGTATAATGCAGTGATATTGTAGTACAGGATGATTTAAAAATTGCCATTGACTTTACCTATCATTGACGGCGCTCCGTCAGGACACACACTAATGAGTTTGCTATAATCTAATTTTAGATTTTCTAGGCATGATTTTCCTTTTCCAAATATGTCTGATCCTCTTGTTTTACCATGACATTAAAATTATCATCGATTCCTCTTATAAAAATGCTTAACTGGGCAACATCACATATGTCCGTTGATTCATCAAAAGCTAGAGAAAAGAAAGTACAAGAATGGACAAGGTCTTCCAGTTGCTGAAATACATCCTGAGAGAATTCCTCGATACGTCTCGTAATTGTTTGCCTTGATATAGCACTTTCGTCTGCTTTCCTTTCAATACCTTTATTACCAAGATGTCGTTCAAATATTTGGAGACAAGGCTTAACAATTTCTTCCCCGCCAGAAAAAGGTTTCTTTTTTTTCGCCAATGCTAAAGCAATTTCATATGACGCTTCTGTCATCGCCAAGTCTTCACAACCTACTTTAGCAAATATATTTTGTCTTCTTCTGATTTCTTCCTTTTTCTTAGTCACATATTCTTTTCGTGCCTCAGATGCAAGAACAAGCTTCATTTTTTCTTCTATGTTAGTCTGATGCTGTGTTTTATAGTATCTATTAAAATCATGTCTTCTTTTATGTGAAAGAGTACTTTCACAAACAATGCAAAACGGTTTTCCTGATGGATTTGCTATAAATAGCAATAACATTGTGATATTTGTTACATACTTCTTTATATCTTGCCAGATTTAACAAATTTCTGGAAATAAAATGAATTTTTAGTTTTCATTAAATAGATTTGTAAGAAATAGGCTGACGTAGCCCAGTTAAAATATAAAATCTCAAAAAGTAGCTCGTAGCAATGCGCCACTTATAATCATCCAATGCGTCACGTTTGGCGCATGCGCCACGGGTTGGCCACCCCTGATCTATATAATAAGTTAATTCATTAATGTAGTTTAAAATCATTTTCAATAAAGAAATAAATAAAGTTAGATTACTCATATTATACAGTATATATATAATTTAAATAACGTAATTAAACTAAATAATAATTATTTTGGTTTTGAGTGGTGAATCTGAAGATGTGAGAGGATTGGTAGAGAGATTTGGCAGTGTGTGTAAAAGGAGGGGTTTGAAAGTAAACGTAGATAAGAGTAAGGTTATGGTTGTGAGTGAGGACAGTCCTCAGTGTGAAGTTATGTTAGATGGTGAGCAGCTGGAACAAGTGTCTGAGTTTAAATATTTAGGGTATGTGTTGGATGAGAAGGGAACGGATGATGCAGAGTGTAGTAGGAAAGTTGTGAATGGCAGGATGGTGGCTGGTGCAATTAAATCATTGGTGAATGTAAAGGGACTAAGTCTTGAGTGCGCTAGGGTCTTACATGAGGGTATGTTGTTACCTGTGTTATTGTATAGTAGTGAGACTATGGTCTGGAATAAGAAGTATAGATCTAAAGTTCAATGTGTTCAGATGGACAATCTTAGGGAGTGCTAGGTGTGAGAAGAATTGATAAAATTAGGAATGAACGTATTAGAGTTGTGTGGTGTGAAGAAAGGGATAAATGAGAGAATAAATAAAAGTATGTTGAGATGGTTTGGTCATGTAGAAAGGATGAATGATAGTCGGTTGGTTAAGCGTATGTATAGTGGTGAGTGTGTTGGGATTTGGGAACCGACCGGCTGGGAGACCGAAGAAAAAGTGGATTGAGTCTGTAAACGAATGTTTGAAGGAGAGAAATGTGAGTTTGGCAGAGGCGAGAATAAAGGTGCTTAATAGGAGTGAATGGCGGGGTTTTGTGAGGGGGTATGGTTGTGGCCCACCTGGGCCAAGGGATGAACCCTTACACAGACGATTTACCATAGTGAGGGTCCGTCGCGGTTCCGTGAAGCTCTAGGGTGGATTTTCTGACTGCGACGAGTTCTTACTAATTAATGGTACAGAGAGGGCGGTAAGGCTGGGCTTTCTTTTCGACTTTTGTCATATTCTTCTACTGCTTTTCTTTTCCGATGCTTGTCACACACCTTACTCCCAGTCTTGGGAATAAAAAGGAAGATGAAGAAGAAGAATTATTATTTTTACTCAACTTATTATTAATTAGGTAATAATTAGGATTAGTTACTAATTTTATCAAAATTATAATTAAGAAGGCAATTTGTGCCTAAAAAAATAAAATTCATTGATTTTTTGATTTATTTGATTTTTTAAAAAATCAAAAAATCACCAACCCTGCTTTCAAACTCCTCCTTTTACACTCCATACCCAACCCCTCAGAAAATCCTCTCAAACTTTCTTCAGATTCGCCACACAAAACCAAATTATCAGCGTGGGATAAACAGGGCACCTCCACTCTCCCCCATTCTCCATTATTCTAACACCTTCCCCTACCCCCTACCTTCAATTTTTTCATCACCCTATCGATAGGCAAATTAAATAGCCATGAATTCTTAACACACCCCTGCCTCACTCTACTATTAATAAACTATTCACTTTCCACCGCATTTATTCTTACACACGTTTCATATCGACATACATACTTTTGATTCCTTTTAGAAGCCTACCACCAACACCATATATCACTATTAATCATCCTGTCATACGCCTGTTGCAAGTCAATAAAACGAAACTACAAATTTTTTTTCTTATCTCATATTCTCAATCATTTGTTTCAATGTGAAGATTTGATCTGCACATCCTCTACCACTTCTAAATGCACCTTGTTTTGTTCTTCACCTACCAATCCCTGTCACTCGGCGCACTCTTTCAACCAAAATATCAGCATATATCTTCCCTACAGCATTCGATAAACTAATTGCTATAGTTCCTAAAGTTCTTCCTTATCTCCACTTACCCTTATAGGATATTATTGCACTGCTCTTCTCAATCCTTCAGACTATACCCTCCATAAGCGCTTATTATTTGTATTATTATTATTATTATTATTATTATTATTATTATTATTATTGTATAGATGAAATTACTGGTGAAGTGATCAAGAACGGAGGCGAGATGGTGATTGATTAGATTTGGAAGTTATAACAAAGCGGTTATGGAGGGTATAGTTCCAAGGGATTTGGAGGAGAGCAGTAATAGTAGCCTTATATATGGGTGAATAAGAGGAACTGTAGGAGTATAGGAGGTCAGTTTATTGAGAATGTTGTAAGGAAGATGTATGTAGTGTTTGGTCAAAGAGTGCGTCGAGTGACTGAGGCACTGATTGGTGAAGAACAAGGTGCGTTTAGAAGTGGTAGAGGATGTGTGAATCAAATTTTTACATTGAAGCAAATGATTGAGAAAATGATGGAGAAGAATAAATTGCTTTTAGGATTTATGGATTTGCAACAATCGTATGATAGTATTAATAGGGAAGCTCTATGGCAGGTGTTAGTGATATATATATATATATATATATATATATATATATATATATATATATATATATCTATAATATATATAATATATATATATATATATATATATATATATATATATATATATATAATAATAACTATATAGATATATATATATATATATATATATATATATATATATATATATATATGGTGTTTATGGTAAGCTTCTTAATGGAATCAAAAGTATGTATGACGATAGTGTGTAAGAATAAATGGAGCTAAACTTCCATGCCTGGAACATCAGTTCCAATTGACATTGGCAAAGTTACTTCTTAGTGTAATTCCAGGGGATTTCGATTTTCAGCTACAAAGACGTCAGTAATGCTTTTCCGCCAGAGGGGCATTGTCCCTCTACTTTCAATCTCCTGTCCATTTTCACTGGTGTTGAACTCCATCTTTGATTGTCTTCGAATTCTTCTTCACGCTGTGATCCCTTTTGATTATGGTGATTTCTGTGCAGTCTGGGAGTATCCACCCCCTATGATGTGCCCGATGTTGTCATTACTGCCTAAGGCTGCAGCCCAACCCGGCTCTATTGAGGGCCTCATTTCTCTCCTCCCTTTTTATTCTTATGGAATTGGTCCATGTCTATACAGAATACTCAAGGAAAGAGGGAGGGGTGGGTGCAGCAACTTTTTTGAACTTCACTCTGTCCCACTTCTTCTTTGTTCATCGACGTTCACGGCCGAAGTGGCGATGGTTCTGGCAATTAATAGGGTTACTGACCTTGATACACGAGACACATACACCATCTTCTCTGATCCAAAGGGCATCCCTGCTCTAAAAGACCTCTCTACTAGAAGCATACAGGCTGACAGAACAACTTACTACGCTTCCTCCACCAATACAACCTGCATGTTATACCTTCCTGAAACCTTGCAAACAGGATGCTTTCCTGCCACTGATTACTTTTCTCGTCTTCGACTGGAATTCATCACCTGCTGGAAGGATTACTGGACTGAAAATTGTCGAGGTTCCAAGCTACATATTATAAGCTTCTCGTGCTTCCTAAGTTGGGTGGGGTCGCCATGGGAGGTGATCTAACTCACTTGCATTTTAGCCATACCAATCTGCACACGGATATCTCATGGAGAGGGACAATCTAGTCTGTTCAGTTGTCCATCTTTCCAGTTTACCATCTCTTCATCAGCCGTGGCGTACTGTTGGTTATCAACCCGCGTTTACCCTGAGAAAGCTTACAAAGTGTGCCACTCGTGCTCGTCCTGCTTGTTGTTATCAGATTCCCTTCATTTTCTACATCTCGATACGTCACTAGGTGCAGACTCACAATGTTGGTTTCACACTAAGAGTATAACCTCTTTTCAGTGAGCAGTGCCACTGGGAACTTAAACATTATCATTAATACCATTACTAATTATTATTTTAAAAATCTTCAAATATCTTTTAACGGGAAATAACTTTTACCCACACAAAATAAGGATATTAAAATAAAAGATACGTTCAGCTGGATATTAAAGAAGACCCTGAAAATAGTCCCAACGTATTGAGAAATTTCAGGATTAGGTGAAGTCAGGTACGAATAGAAATTAAGATCATTTGAGTTTTCTTATAGATTGTTTTTGAATGAATAAATTTATCAGTTGTTATTTATAATGTATATTGTAAAGGTAAGGTCTAATGGTTTAATGGTTTAATGATAAATGCACTACTACTTAGGAAAACATAACACAGATAAAAGAAAGGTTTGTACCCTCCACATTCTGTTTTATTGAATTAATCTCATCACATCCAGCAATATCTTTAAACACCCTCAAGGGAGTTAAGTAATGGTTGGCAAAACCCCTTTGTAGGGCTTATTGAGTGAAAGGTGGAAGGGGATTTTTATTGTTTTAATTAAAAATATTGATTTTCTTAAATGAGATTCTACAAATGGAAAAGTAATCATTTTATAGTTCATGCAATTATTTGTATAATACAACTTTAAGAGTACTAATGTGGTCTCGTTTTGATGTTTGCAATTTTGTCTTGTACAGACCTATTAGTGATGTAGAAGAAGAAGGGAAAGGTGAAGCATACTTGAAGCGGAAGATCTGAAGCAGACCTGTGCCAGCAGGACACTAACAAAATGGTCGAAAGAAAGGGATTTGGAAAAATTTTGTTGTACACATTGTAATTTTAGTTTTAAAAACAAAGATCAGTTAAAAAGTCATTTAAAACATGAAAAACTTAAATATTGCGCATTGCAATTATGAATGTAATCTTAAATCAAAATTAAAGTATCATCTGTTGAAACACTCAAATACAAAATTATTTAAATGTTCCGACTGCAGCTACGAATGTAATGGTAAATCGAACTTGAAAACACACATATTAACACATGCTAATTTTAAATTATTTAAATGTTCCGAGTGCAGCTATGAATGTAAGTTGAAAGCACACTTAGAGAGACATATGTTAACACATTCAAATTTAAAATTATTTAAATGTTCAGGGTGCAGCTAGTAATATTAGAATTAACTTAAAAGACATACATTAACGCACGCAAATTTTAAATTATTTAAATGTTCCGAGTGTAACTATGAATGTAATGATAAAAGCAATTTAAAAAGACTCAAATTAACTCATGCATATTTTTAAGTTAGCTAAATGTTCAGAGTGAAATTATGAATGTAATCAGAAAGCAAACTAATGTCACACATGTTAACACATTCCAAATTTATATGGATTAAAATTATATACACCAAACAGACAAGAAATAATCAAGCAGGTGGAGGTAGTGAAGAAGTTCTCCGGAGATATATGTATAGAGTTTGGTCTGGATAAGTGTGCTTTCCTTACACTCAGGAAAGGGAGTATAACTGAGAATGAAAACATCACGATAGACGATACCATCATAAGACAAATGGAGCAAGAAAATACTTATAAATATTTAGGAGAGGAGAAAGTCGAACATAAGTAGATAAAATTGAAACTAGATAGACAGAATTGAGTGCTAGAAACAAAATGGAAGTCATCAAGACATTAGCCGTACCTTTCATCCTGTACAGTTATGGAGTGGTAGATTGGTTCGTGGAAGACCTTAACGCAGATGATTATTCAAACATGATTGATTGGGAAAAGGAAACAATCACCCCAGCCACCCATTTTAAAGGACTTAATAATTGAGAATTGACAAAATAAAGCAATTTGTAAATAAGCCAATTAACACTGCTTTGTTTCCATGTCACAGCCAAGGTGTAGATCATGCAGTAGATGCAGTTACAGGAGCATCACAAGTAAGAATTGGATTCGAAAACAGACACGAGTATATTTTGAATGTAATACAGTCCAGAAAAGAACTTCAGAAATTACACAGCAAAAAAACACTGGTCAAAATAACTATTTAGATTTATAAAAAGATAAATGTTAAAAAGCTAGCTCGTTTTTTTATTTTTTGGAAATTTGTATGTTAACTTTTCTTTTATATTTTATTTACAATCATATCTAACAGGTATATATATATATATATATATATATATATATATATATATATATATATATATATATATATATATATATATATATATATATATATATATATATATATGTATATATATATATATATATATATATATATATATATATATATATATATATATATATATCTCATTATATATATATATAACATATATATATATATATATGCTGCTATATATATATCTGCCTCTATATATATATATGTATATATATATATATATATATATCTTTCTTTCTTTCTTTCTTCACCTTCCTTTTTAAGATTGGGGGGTAAGGTGCTATACAAGCATCGGAAAAGAAAAAAGAGAACATGACAAACGTCGAAAGAAAGCCCAGCTGCCCCCCTCTGTACCGTGAGTGGTGAGAAGCTCAATTACGGACAGAATCCACCCTAGAGGCATCCGTGGGACCGCGACGGACCCTCACCTTGGTAATCGTCAAGTGTAGGGTTCATCCCTGGCCCAGGTGGGCCACAACCATGCCCATACAAAACCCCGCCATTCTCTCCTATCATGCACCTTTATTCTCGCCTCTGCCAAAACTCACATTTCTCTCCTTCAGACATTCGTTCCAACGACTCAATCCACTTTCTCTTCCGTCTCCCAGATGGTCGGTTCCCAACACACTCCACCACTATACATCCACCCTGCATCCTTTCATGACTAATATCTAACATACTTTCATTATTCTCTCATTTTGCCCCTTTCTTCACCCCACACCACTCTCTAATACGTTCATTCCTCTCTTTATCAATTCTTCTCACACCTAGCACACCCCTAAGATTGTCCATCTGAACACATTGAACTTTAGATCTATGCTTCTTATTTCAGACCATAGTCTCACTACCCGCCTATGCCCACAGGTAACAACATACCCTCATGTACAAGACCCTAGCACACTCAAGACTTGGTCCACTTTGCATTCACCAACGATTTAATTGCAGCAGCCACCCAACATTCCTTCTACACTCTGCATCGTCCGTTCCCTTCTCATCAACATATACCACAAATATTTAAACTCAGACACTTTATTCTGGCTGCTCACCATCTAACATAACACACTGAGGAGTGTCCTCTCCACAACCATAACCTTACTCTTATCACGTTTACTTTCAAGCCCTCCTTTTAGCACACCCTGCCAAATCTCTATCAATCCTCTAAACTCTCTTCAGATTCGCCACACAGACAAATCATCCATATGCCATGGTAGGGCTGCCCTCCATCAACTCCATTCTGCACTATTCTAACACCAATTTCCTGCCTCCCACCTCAAATTCTTTCATAACCCCATCCATATACAAATTGGAATAACCAAGGAGACATAACACAACCCTGTCTTACTCCTTTATTAATCCTAAACCAATCACCATTGTTCCATTTTATTCTTACACACGCTTCACTATCGTCATACATACTTTTTGATTCCACATTCAGAAAGCCTACCACCAACACCATATATCACTAACACCTGCCTGTTGCTACTAACTCTATCATACGCCTGTTGCAAATCCATAAAACCTAAATACAATTCATTTCTTTCTTCTCCCTCATTTTCTCTAAATCATTTGTTTCAATGTAAAGATTTGATCCACACATCCTCTACCACTCCTAAACACATTGTATTTCTTCACCAATCAGTCCCTCAGTCACTCGACACCTCTTTCGACAAAATACCAGCATATACCTTCTCTACACTCAAAAAACTTATTCCCCTATAATTTCATACAGTTCCCCTTTTCGCCCTTACCCTTATGGGGTACTATTACCATCCTCCAATCCCTTAGATTCTACCCTCCATAAACGCTGTCACACAACTTCCCAAATCCAATCAATGCCATCTGCCTCACTCTTTCTTGATCATTTCACTAGTAATTTCATCTATACCTGCAGATTACCATTCTTCAACACCCCACCCATTACCTCCTCCTTACTAATAACCTCATCCCCAAAATACCTATTCCTTCTTGCACCAATAAAACCACACATTCATAACACCCTCATTATTCACTGTTAATATTGTTTGAATTTTGAAGTGTTCTTTCCACACTCCTCACATCCATTTCAGAAAGCACCATCCTATTCATTATTCTAAGCAGATTCCCCCTTATTCTCATTCTTATTTCGCGCTTCCTTCCAGAAAACTATTTCCTTGTATGTCCTCATTCATCCCCCTCTTTTAAACTGTTCATTTACCTCTTGTTTTCTCCTACGTATACACCTTTTAGTATTTCTTTTTTCCTCTTTATATAATTCCAAGCATCTTTCTTTTGAATCTTCATCATTTGCTTTAGTACATTCAACCACGCTTCTTTTTTACCTTTAACCGCTTTCATCACCTCTTCATTCCACCATTGGCTGTTAACATTCTTACTTCTACTTTGGCATCCACACACTTCCTTTTCTTTAGCAATTGTATTATTGCTTTAGATTTATAGTATAACTTGTTCGACCAGCCGTTTTTGCTAGCGAGCGCTCTTACATGCTTATCCTTATTATCTTGCACACTTAACTTCTCACTCTTAGGTACCACCTGCTTCCTTTCATTATCACATTCCTCTCCATCAAGCCTAACTTAATTTTACATGGAACAACATAATGATCCGATAATCCCATTCCTAAACCCCTCACTGATTTAACATCAACACATACTTCAACATCCTTCTTCACCAACACTAAATCAATCATGCTTTTCACCACCACATCTACCTACACCAACTCTAGTATGCTTATGGATACTCTTGTGTTTAAAAAAGAAAGAGTATTACTTACACACATACCTCTCTCTTCACGAAATCAATCACCTTCCCTACCATTCTCATTTTTCTCCCGCCCCAAAACCACCTGTTATACCATCCCTTTTTGATCACCTATCCAACCATTCAGGTCCCCCAAAACTATCAATCTGAAGCTCCTACTCACCCCATCAAAACATCATTCAGATTATCCCAAAAAAATCGTACTCTCTTCAACGTTTCCCTCAGATGGACCATACGTCACAACCACACATACCTTGACCTTTTCAAACTTAAATTTAACCATTAGAATTCTAGGACTCACACAATCCAAAGTCTACCATGGCTTCATACCACAGGTCACTCATCAAAGTTCAGCTCCTTCTCTTCCTCTCTCATTCTCTTCCACACACCAGCATGCACACATTTCACATCACACCATTTAATTTCACCTTTTCCTTTCATCTTTGTTTGGTCACAGCAGGCAAATCAAATTTGCCCTTTCATCATCCATGCCTCTCTCTTATCCTCAACATTTATTCCTCTGACATTCATGTACCCATACGATTCATACAATTTCGCCGAAGATTAGAAGGTCGTTTACGGCGATCGCGACCTTCTCCGAAGCAGCCTGCATTAACATTCCTGGCAAAGAAATAGATGGTAGTAGGCAGCCAGCAACTACCACCGCCCCTTAGTCGACTTCTACGACACGCAGGACATACAGTTGTGGGAAATTCTTTCTCCCCACACACAGGGATAGCAAGGTAGTAAAGGGATGTCTGTAAGGTGTTATCTAGAAGTGGGGTGTGTACTTTAATCATGTGTATATGATATGTTTGGATAAATGGTGGTTAGTAATATGTTGCCTGGAGGATGAGTGTGTGAAGAATATGAACGCAAAGAGAAGGCGCACCATTAGAAAATATATATATATAAATATAGCAATAATCTCTCTCTCTCTATCTCTCTCTCTCTCTCTCTCTCTCTCTCTCTCTCTCTATATATATATATATATATATATATATATATATATATATATATATATATATATATATTTTTTGAGTCTGTGTACAGGACCCACCACGGCTCACAAAGCGGCCACACTGGGTTGAAAAAATCAACACCATGAGAGGGTACTGAATATTACATATTTCAAACGTCAAAAAAGATTTAAATAGAGAAACGAATATTCAGTCACTTAAAATAAACAAAAACTAAACAAAAGTGTATCCTTGCAGTATAAAGTCCTAGTATTACATAACAAAATCAAATATTATGAAGAATATTCACTTCTTGTAGAAACAAGAAAATAGAGTTACTACTAAAGTGGGAAGATTCGGATAAGATGTGGGATAATCTTTTGGAAGGTGTTATGGATCGTAAAGTAGGAAAATGACGGCGGTGAATAGAGTCCAGCTGGGAACAATCAATGAAGATATGGCGAACAGATTGCGGGGTATGACTTCGACAAAATTTGCAAATGGGAGGGGGGTTCCATATATAGTGACTGTGAGTGATATTAGTGTGGCCAATACGGAGGCGTGCAAGTATCACCTCGTGTAAGCGTTTTCGTCGGTGGGAGGAAGACCACTCCCGATGATCGGCTTTATATTTCTAAGTTTCGCTCCTCTCTGATCATTCGTCCAGCGCTCTTGCCAATAAGATCGAAAACCTTGTCGGAGAGCAGGATAGTAATCAGTTGATGGGAGGCGGCCTTGTCGAATGGCATCCGGGAGGTACCTGGAGCAACTCCGAAAAGAGGAGGTGGCCATTTGGCCTCTCTATCAGCGATTTCATTACCAGTTAACCCCTACATGAGAAGGGTCCAACATAAAATAATTTGTTTCTTTTGGGAATGGAGCAGCCGAAGAAATTGCACAACAGATACCATTGTATTTTTTAGAATAAGGGGTTTAGCGCTTGGCGCATGGCGAATCTGAATAAATGACGCAAGATTGATCTTAGTTGGGATAAATTCGAGAAAAGCAAATCAGTGTAGCCCATTGTTCTTTGTGAAAATTGAAGCACGAGAGGTATGGGAAAGGTTGCGATCCCAGGAGGGAAAAGACATGAATGCGCCCAAACTGTTCCCGGTTTTGGTAATAGTAAATACTGCGGTGCTTTCTTCATAGACTGTGGAGATAGAACAAAGAATGATGCCTTTAACAGAGCAGCAAGAATGGCTTGATTTGGAGAGAGAGGTCAGGGCTAAGCAAATGGTGGGCGCAGGGAACAACCAAGGTGTGTATCCTTCATCGTATGAAGCAGCACCTTTTGTAAATTGATGTTAAGGAAATTAAGGATGTTATGAACTGTGTTCGCAAATGGCCAGTAATTAGGATTCTGAGGCACCTCCTGCAGAATCGGTGTCAGAGCAGACGGTATTGGGGTTTGAAAAGGTACACATGGTGTATTCTCTTCGAAGAGAGTGGCATCACATTGGCCTTACTCGAGGGGACGATCGGAAGGCTCCAGTGGAGATACGGATCGCCTCGTTTTGTATGGGATCCAACATGTGTAGTAGAGTTGGGAGCCCTGACCTAATACTACACAGCCATAGTCTAGCTTCGATCGAATTAGGGCGATATATATAGACGTAAAAGGGACTTGCGATCAGCACCCCAAGATTTTGAGGCGAGATGACGTAACAGGTCAAGAGCGCGATGACAAGTTGTTTTTAGGTATTTAATATGCGGTGCATATGTTAAGTGGTCGTCTAGGATGAGCCCTAGAGATTTGACCTGTGAAGTTACAGAAATGGGCGACCTATAAGGTTAGGTTCGCTGGGAAGAGGTGGCGTGGCAAGTTCTTCGATTCCTTTTCTTGAAAAGCACTGCTGAGGTTTTGGTGGGAGAAAATGGAAGCCATGGAGTTACCATTGTGAAATATTCTCAATAGCTAGTTGAAGTTGCCGTTCGAGAAAGGCAGCTTGGCACCGGCTATATATAACACAAAGGTCATCAACATAGAGGAAATTGACCGTCGCTGGGATAGAAGTAACAATGTCATTAAATCCAAGAGCAAATAGTAGTACACTTAGAACACTACCCTGCGGAAAGCCTTCATCCAGAGTAAAGTGGCGTGACAGAATAGAAGAGCACCGAACTTGGATGGATCTGTTTGTCAAAAGACATTTAATGAAAAGAGGGAGTTGTCCGCGAAAACCGAGCGAATGGAGTTTAAGGAGAATCCAGTTCTCCACGTTGTATCATAAGCTTTTTCAAGGTCAAAGGGCTGAGAACCACCAGTTCAGAAGGCTTCCCGGATGTCATGGTCTAGTTTTAGCAGGTCCGCGGTCGAACGATTTTTGCGAAAGCCAAACTGGAAGTTTGAAAAGGCTTGGCGACTCTCCAGAACAGGGAGAAAGCGGCCTGAAACCATTTTCTCCATTAATTTACAGGTATCCCCCCAATCGATCGCTCACCTTGTAGTGGTTGGGGGCTCTCTGGGATGCTGTTGGGCGGGATATACGGATATACCACCCGCCCTTCAGCGTCCTAGAGCGAAGAAGCGATTTTTTTTTTTTTTTTTTTTTTTTTTTTTTTTTTTTTTTTTTTGGGGTTTTGCCTACTCTGTGCTGAAGGGGTGTGAGCCGCATCACCTGTTTGTGATTCGGTGCACACGACCCAGCACCAGGTTTGGGTCTTTTTCCCTGACCCCTCTGGAACATCTATAATAAAAGACTCCCCGCCGCTTAGCGCGGTCCTCCGGGCACAAACCTCATAGGGCTCGACACCCATGAGGGGGGACCCCTTTAATATAATATACACATGGATAACCTTACGATGCCTCGGAAACTGATGGATTTAAAGATTCCCGAACCCGGACCGATAAATGGACTTACTCTTTTGAATTGCACTCCGAACATTGATGCCGTGTCTCCCCCCACTTCACCTGGAAGGCCTCTGCCTGTCTCCGGCGATCAGTCGCCTGGCACGCCCTCTGCATCCCAGGTGCCCAAACGTTCGGGGCAATCCCGCAAAAGTGCCCCTCGTCACAGTCGTTCTCATTCGTTCACTCCATATGCTGCACCCCCTCCAGGAATGTCAGCAGATTCATTCCCGATGTATCACATTCTGCGATCCACTACCTCCAAAGCTCTTACTGGGCAAAGAACCATTCTTCTAAGTAATGCACTTGAAAAAAGCTTTAGGCGTTGAAGATCCTCCAGTCACATTAATGAAATGGGTCCATTCTCGTAAAGCTACTACCCGATATCAAAGTTCTATTCTGCAATAAAATCCCTAACGTCTCTTACCAGATGTTCTCTTATTTCTCTGATAAAATAAAAACATCTAAAGGCACCATTAACTGTGTGAACAGAGAAGAAGGCGAAGATACAGCTGTCATCATGGAAATCTCCAACAGAAAAGATTTTCCGTTACAAACGTTTATAGATTTCCCCTCGTCAGGAAACTCCTGACAAACCAAATCCTCGTTTACTGCTAACCTTTAATACCCCTCATCCACCTACAAAGGTTACAATAGGGTTTACAAGATACAGTGTTCGCACGTTTGTCCCTCGACCCAGACGTTGCTTCAAATGTCAACGGTTTGGTCATCCCTGAAAATACTGTAGGGGACCGGATGAAATATGCTCAATCTGCGGAGAATTATTTCACACTCCCTGTGAAAATACCCTTAACTGTAGGGAAACTGTGGAGGACCCCACAGTGCTTCTTCTTTCAAATGCCCATCTTACCTGTTTGAACAGGATGGTATTATACACAAAATGAGCAGGAGATGCCATACGCCAGCTTGATGAAAAATATCCTACAAGACCAAAGCGATCCTACGCCACAATCACTGCTGCCCCCACTCCCCAGCGTGCTAATCCACCCACACAAACTCATCCCAGCAGAACTCCTCCCCAAAATCCCAGTGAAACTCAGGCTGGCTACTGTATCCTATCTCTGCCTGTATTGTCCCACACCCTTACCGACTTCTCAAATTGAATTAAAAGCAGCCCTTGACTCAATCTCTTGTCCAAAAAACCATTAACCCTATCCAGTACAACAACTTCCAACAAACCAGCAATGAAACAGCTGGTTCATCAACACAAATCTTGGGAAACTTCTTTTTCCAAAGACCACACTCATACATGCCTGCAATGAGTTCTCCAAACTTGTATGAGAGGACTGTCTCTTTGTCTCTTGATTCACCTACCACCGTTACTCAAATTCCTGTAAAAGATGTCCCCAAAGGCAAAGAAAAGAATAATCGCCAAGCTAAAGATTATTCGTTAAAATACAAAGCGTCCGAATTTTTAAACAAAAACACACTAACCCCAGACGTAACAAATGTAACTCAGAAGAGACCTCGCCATAAGTCCACTCAAGGGACAAAATCAACTACTTTAATAGATTGTACCCAAGCAATCGCAGCTATCGGACAACCTACCAATGAACCCTCTAATAGGTTGCAGGATAACTCTAGCTCTTCCGAGTCTTAATATAAATCTTCTTCTGAATTTTCCCCAAGGGATTCTATATCTTAACAGATGAAATGGAAAACAGCTCCCAAATGGAGCTTGATGTGATAAACCACTCTCTTTCTAATACTTCCTGCGCTTCCGAGAAAGGCGAATGGAAGACTGTCCAACACAAACGCCGCAAGCGCTCTAAGCGCTCTGGTTCTATTGGAGGCATGAAGGGAGACCCAGAGGTCCCCATTTCTAACTTAAATCGTCCAATCTCTCAAAATCACTCCCACGACGAATTACTAGCAAAGTCTCCAGTATCGGAACTTGTCAATCCAACGAATCCCATCTTGGAACCCTTTATCGCGACCCCAACTCCTTCTCAAAAAGATGACACCTTTCAGTAACATCTTCCTTCCCCAGTTCCATGGAAGCAACTCCACATTCCTTACATTTCTGGTCTATTTGCCAGATATTAGTTCCACTTCTTACATAAAACAGCAGTGCAGTTTGCTCTTTTGAAAAACAACAATCCCAAGAGGGTTTTGGACCACTAATCTTCATATTAATTGGTGATGCTCTTTCACCAAATAAATCTCAGAAACTCCTCCCTAAACAGAGGTCATACAGCCTAACCAATCTGGTGTGTATTCCACCCTAGCCCCAGGTTTGTTCCCCCTCCTCGCCAGGACCACCAACCTTCCTCTCAAGTCTGTATCCACCTCTATACTTTCATTACCCCCAGTCACATAAGGAGACAATTGTCTCTAATAGACCACCACCATAATATTCATAACTCATCATGATTTCCATCAATGGAATTGTCGTGGCTATTACTCTAATTTCGAAGAACTTTTGTTCAACTAACAAACATATGTACACCAAAGTGTATATGTTTGCAGGAACTTCGACTATGTCATCGTGACTTCTTTCAGCCATCTGAATATCAAATATGGGTGCTTCTATAGAAGGGTGACAATGATAGGGAGGGGCAGGAATACTCATTCACAAATCTATCCCCTATTCCCCAGTCCCTCTTCAAACCAAACTTCATGCAGTAGCGGCAAGAATTCACTTATCCATCGACATTACTATATGTTCAGTCTACTTGGCTTCGAGTAGTGAATTTACTAAGTCCGGAAAGCTTAGCTGATCTTTAAACAGCTCCTACTCCTAGTTGTTATATGATGACTTCAACCTCGCCACCCACATTATCAGGGGTGACTCTGTCACTTCATCAAAGTCCAAGATCTTAATATCCTAACCCCCTTTTCCATGGGATGCCTTAACACAGGTTTCCTACCTATGAACGTTTAATTTACACTTCTTGTATTGATCTTCCTTTTTGCTCCCATTCCTTATGGATCGTTTTACTTGGTCCCCTTTGATTATTTATTCGGCAGTGATCATTACCCAATAGCATTAAATGAGCTTGTTCCAAGCCCAATGCAAAAACCAAACTCCAGCTGGCGTTATGATCGAGCGGAGTGGGCTCCCTTTTTATCAGGCCACAGCTATCCCTCTTTCTCCTTTTAATAACCGATTTCAGACTGTTGATGAAGCCTTTTGCTTCTTCTAGAAAGTAGTCATCTCGGCAGCGGGAAGCTTGCATCCAGTCTTCCTCAGGCAGGCCGTTGGCAACCATAAGTGGTCCCAATTGCGCACAAACCAACCGAGAAGAAGAAACTCTACAAGCAATACAAAGACCCGTACCACCCCAAACATGGTTATTTTTAAAGCAGCCGCAGAGAGATCTCGGCGAATTATCAGACGCGTAAACAATATTTTCGAACTTACATATCGACTATTAATCTCTCCCTTTCTTTAGTGTGGAAAGTTACACAGAAAATATCTCGTCGATCTAATAACTCCTCACCCCACAGTCCTCCTTTATGGGCCTGATATAACTGATACGATCTCCGCTCCTGCTGTTGCGGATGCGTTAGGTTATAGCTTTGCTAGCCATTCGAGTTCATTCCGCTACGCAAACCTTTCAAAAACTGAGAACTGACACACACTACCAGACTTTTCAACAGCAAAAGGGGAAGATCATACCTACAACCGTCTTTTTACACTTGCAGAGTATCAAACTGCACTGGCGAGTAGCAAAAACGGTGCTCTTGGTCCAGACATGATTTCGTATATCATGCTCCGTCATATACATCCCTCGGCATCAGCATTTTTGCTGGATCTATATAACAATCTGGATCGAATCCTCTTTTCCATCTATTTGGACTACAGCTATTGTAATTCCTATCCCCAAACCTGGGAAAGACTGACGGATAACCAAGACCAATTTTCACTGACCTACCATACCTGTAAGAATTAATGGAGAAAATGGTTTCAGGTACTTTCTCCCTGTTCTGGAAGGGAGTCGCCAAGCTTTCAAACTAGTTTGGCTTTCACCAAAATCGTTCGACCGCGGACCCCTTGTTAAAACTAGACCAGACATCCGGGAAGCCTCAACTGGTGGGATGGTTGTTGGTGTCTTTTTTGACCTTGAAAATACGACACAACGTGGAGAACTGGGATCCTCCTTAAACTCCATTCGCTCTCGGTTTTTCGCGGACAACTCCTCTTTCATTAAATGCTTCTTTTGTCAAAACAGATCCATGCAAGTTCAGTTGCTCTTCTATTCTATCACGCCACTTTACTCTGGATGAAAGCGTTCCGCAGGGTAGTGTTAGTGTTTAAAGTGCCCTATTATCTCGGATTCAATGATATTGTTACCTCTATTCCAGCGACTGTCAATTTTCTCTCTATGTCGATTGACTTAGCATTATACATAGCCGGTGCCAGGCTGCCCTTTCTCAACAGTAACTTCAACTAGCTATTGAAAATATTTCACAGTGGGCTAGCTCTCATGGCACATTTTTCTCCCACCCAAACCTCAGCAGTGCTTTTAAGAAAAAGGGAATCAGAAGAACTTATACCTTCTTCCAGCGAACTAACGCTTAACATATTAGGTTCGCCCATTCCTAACAACTTCACAGGTCAAATTTCTAGGGCTCATCCTAGATGACCACTTAACATATGCACCGCATATTAAACACCTAAAAACAACTTGTCATCGCACCCTTGACCTGTTACACCCATCTCGCCTCAAAATCTTGAGATTGCTGAAGTCGCAAATCGCACACGTCTTTACGTAGCCCCTAATCCGTCGTAGCAGGATTATAGAATAATTTAAAGGAGTCAGAACCAAAAATAGAATTATTTGATCGTACCTCCCCAGCAAAAAATTTGATCGGGATCCACATCGAGTTCCAACTGGTTCCAATACGGCAAGTTGGAAATTTCTCATTGGATCCATATCCTTTTCCATTTGGGATTTGAAGTTTTTTAAGGTACGGAATTTGGATTTTCCAAAAGGAATTTTCCAACATTTCTGGTAGGGAATTTCTTGTTAAAACCACTATAACCCTATCAATTCCCATGAAATCCAGATCTTTTTCCATATGGAAAAATGTGCAAAGTTCTATGTGGTAATTCGGAATTTCCAAAAGGAATTTCCCAACAATACCAATCTGGAATTTCACTTGGAACCACTATAACCCTATCAATTTCCAGCTGAACCCAATTTGAAATATACATTAAATTCTGAAAGGAAAATAATCAAAGGAAATATCCATTAAAGTTCATATGAACCCAATAATTTTCCAAAAGGAACCTATTGAAACCCATTAAATATCCAATTTGAAATTCTTCAATTTTTAAAAGGATCCTGTTGGATATATATATATATATATATATATATATATATATATATATATATATATATATATATATATATATATATATATATATATATATATATATATATATATATAAAAAAATCTATATATATATAAAAAATATATATATATATTATATATATATATATATATATAATTAATTTATAAAAGTTTTTATATATATATATATATATATATATATATATATATATATATATATGAAAACTACTCGTTATATAAGTAAAATAAGTAGTTTTCATGGTATGACATAAGGCTCCATTAACCTTCCAGAGAAACCTACGGTCATTTTTATATCGGTTAGTTTGTTTGCTTGCTTGCACTCGCATACACACACATCGATAGGAAATATTTAAAAAAAAATTGCACTTTTTTTTATTTCTACTTGAACAAAATAATTGAAAAAAAAACGATAAAAGATACAGCAAATATAATAAATTTTTTATAAATAAATATTTAAAAAAAAAATTTGCACTTATTAATATTTCTACTTGAACTAAATAATTTAAATAAAAACGATAAAATATACAGCAAATATAAGAAATAAAAAAAATATCTTTTGCATTAAAGTTAGACTGTTACATGTAATAATTTCTCATTAATTTTTAGGAAGTGATGCAAATAATTTTTTTGGGAGGGAATGAATTTGCGATAAATGGAAATATATATACAAAACAGAATAATGCAGTGATACAATGTAAAATTGGTGGCCAAAATACAATTATACTGAAATTAGTAATTTTCAAAACATCCAGTCGATATTCCAAATTCTGCCATGCAAGCACCAACATTTTCTACATTAACTTGTTGATTCTTGCTTTTAAGTCAGCAATGTCTGTCACCTGGATATTGTTCACATTTTTGACGAATATCCAAAGAAAAAAAATACATGGTGTGATATCAGGAAATCTAAACGGCCAAGGAATTGCTCCTTCACGGCTGCTCCACCCGTTTCAATTCCTTGGCAGCCTAGGTCTTCCGACATCCACCATGTGATTTATTTAGTTTGGGGATTCGTCAAAAATATTGGGTACAATATCCAAAGACAGACATTGCTGATTTAAAAACAAGAATCTCAGCTGCTATTCAACAAATTAATATGGAAATGCTGGAGCGTATATAGCAGAATTTGGAGTATCGACTGGATGTTTTGAGAATTACTAATGGTGCACATATAACACACACTATATATTATATAAATATAAAATATATATATATAATATATATATATATATATATATATATATATATATATATATATATATATATATATATATATATATATATATATATATATATATATATATAACGATGCTTTATCCCCTTTACAGAGGGTAACACGGGGGGACTACAGGAAATCCAAACTTTAAGGCCGGCCTATCCCAAAACCAAGCCACACCCAACGTAGTTTTGCAGTAGAGTTTTAATGGGCTCGCCCCCATATAATATATATAATATATATATATATAATAATCTATATTATATATATATATATATATATATATATATATATATATATATATTATAAATATATATAAATATATATAATCATCATCATTATCATTATCTTTCCCCAAGACAGGGGTAAGGTGAGGGACATGCACCGGAAACAGAAAATAGTGGATAGAATATGCACAAGTCTAAAAGAAAAAACCAGCTTACCGCCCCCTTCATACCTATTAGTGAGAACTCGTCGCAGTCAGAAAATACCACCGCTAGAGCTTCAAGGCCCTCACTATTGATATCGGTCGTCAATGTGGTTTCATCCCTTGGCCCAGGTGCCAACAACCAATACCCCCTCACAAAAACCCTGCCATTCACTCCTATATACATCTTCTTTCTCCCTCCAGGCATCCTTACCGATTTCAATCCATATATTTTTTCAGCCTTCCCAGACGGTCGATTTCCAACACACTCACCACTATACATCAACTTAACCAACTGACTATCACCATATTTTCCACATGGTACCAAACCATCTCAACGTACATTCATTATATTCTCTCATTTTCCTTTCTTCACACAAACAAACTCCCTGATACTTTCAGTGCGAGTGAGTGTTATCAATTCTTCTCACACCTAACACGCCCTAAGATTGTCCATCTGAACCATATTTACTTTTAGATCTATACCTCTTATTCCGGACCATAGTCTCACTACTGTAACATTAGCACAGGTAACAACATACCCTTTACATCCACCCTATCGACACTCAAACTTAATCCCTTTACATCAACCAAGAATTTAATGCACCAGCTATCCTCATTCCATCACCAGCTTCCTACAGCAATATTCTTAATGTTCCACCTCAGCGAACACATATATCCTAAATTATTAAACTCAGACACTTGTTCCAGCTGCTCACCATCTAACATAACTTCACACCAATGGACTGTCCTCACTCACAAACCATAACCTTACTCTTATCTACGTTACTTTCAAAACCCCCTTCTCTTTACACACCTGCAAATCTCTCTTACCAATCCCTCAAAATTCTCTTACAAGATTCACCTCACAAAACCAAATCATCCGCCATATAATAGTATGCCAATATATATATATATACATATATATATATATATATTATCTATACATATATTTATATATATATCAAATCTATAAGTAATATGTATATATATGGACATATATATATATATATATATATATATATATATATATATATAATATATATATATTTGAGTCAATGTACAGTACCACCGCGGCTCACAAAGAATAAGCCACATTGTAGCTGAAAAATCAGCATGATGGGTGGGTTCTGGCATGTACATATTTTGAATGTCAGGGAAAATTTGAATGGTGAAATGAATATTCAGTAAAAAAAATAAACAAAAATAAATAAAATTATATCTCCTCATTATAAATAGTCCTAATATTACATAACAAAATCATATATTGTAAAGAATATTTGTTTCTCGGAGATACAAGAAAATAGCTACTACTAAAGTATATATATATATATATATATATATATATATATATATATATAAAAAAATATTATAAAATAAAATATATATATACTATATATAAAAATATATATATATATATATATATATATATATATATATATATATATATAAGCAAATAATTGAGGGGCTTGATTAACTATATTTTTTTATATTTTCTTTAAAACAAAATTTATACAATCAAGCTTACAGGATAAGATTAAAAAAAAGATTAAGTTTTACATAAACTTTCATAAGCATTTTTGTTTTATTTTTTAATTTCAACTCTATAGCTATAAAAAAAAAAAGAGAGAGAGAGAAGGGAGGGGACGTCGACATGGACAGGACTGGTACTCTTGTCCGAGAGGTCGCTAGCGAGTAAGGTGGCATAGCTTCGGATTTGCAGGAGTATGTGAAATTGGGTAGTAGGAGCTTGGAGCATGAAACTGGTGCAGGCGAAACATCTGTGATTTCTTCAAGGTTATTCCGTCATAACTCCATCTATATCCAAGTGCAAATTCTAAAAGGAAAGAAGGAAAATATAAGTTTTCCGGTCTTAAAAAAAAAGAAAAAGAAAAAACAATGGATAAAAAAGCAATGAAGAAACATTATACATATTAAATTTATTTTAAATTTGAACTGTTACCTTTTAAATTCTGCATGTGTAAAATCTATCTTCTACAGAATGAATTTTTTTTGCTAATTCTTTGCCAAAAAAATAAATCTTTTAAAGTTAAACAAAATCATTAAAAAGATTATTTTTTTTTAGAAAAACAAAATTTTTACGTACTTTCCTGTATATTTTCTTGCAATCAATACTATTTTCCTTAAGGTATTTATTTACCATAGATATCTCCATCTGAATAATGCTGGACGAGTAATTCCTCTCAACCAAATTTTCCGAAACATATCTGTAAAAAAAAAATTAATTAGACGAAAATTAGTTTTATTTTTTAAAGTTTCTCTTATAAATTAAAGACATTTTAAAGAAAAGCAGCTTTATTTCAAGAAGTTAGAAACACTTAAGATGATTACCATATAAAACAAATTTTTCAGGACTAAGTAGAGGTTTTGCTGGAGTTTCTAAAAGTATTGGGCATCACCTTCCAGAAACCGATCCCTCCCTAAGAACTTCTTTTCCTCAAAAGACAACAGCGATCCTTCACCCAATACAGAGAATGAAGAAGAAGGAGCATCTAGCGTTCCGAGGGTTTTTTCAAAGTTGCCAATGTCGATTTTTTTTAGCCTAAAAAGAAACGTATACCCAAGGGTAAAACCACAAAGATGACAGAGGTTCTTGGGTTTCTCGGCCTACCAGGGGGAAGAAAGGGGGACTTTGCCCCATCTGTCCCTCATTAGCTCGAACCACCCTAAAGTGGGAAATAGAAGAAAAAGATTAAACATTTCTCCTAGAGGCATAATAAAATAAACAATATTTAGAACCACTTGCTCTCGTACACTTCAGAAATGATAGGTTAAATGAGAGCATACGCTTGCCAGACCTAAGATTATACTAATATTTAAGGTTTATTAATAAAGAATAAAATAATTTGTTTTTTTTAAGTTTCAGTCAGAAATTGCTTGCTGAAATCAAAAATATTAATTTATTTTCCTGTAGCTGCTTATGTTTTTTTAGTTACTGGCATGATGCTTTCGCGGAGGCTGGACATAGAATATATATATAATAATTATATTATATATATATATATATATATATATATAATATTAATATATAATATATATAGTATATATATATATATATATATATAATATATATATATATATATATAGGACCTCTTCTGTTTTACGACTCAGTCAGTTTTGACTTTTTTTTTTTTTTTTTAATATATTTCTAGTATATGATCCTAACAATTAATTTAAGTGGTAACGGCATGATTCAAAAATATATAGGACCTTTTACGTTTAAAGACTGTCAGTTTTATTTTTTTTTTTTTAACTAAAGGAATACCCAAGGGTAAACTGCAAAAATGGCAGGAGTCGGGGTCTCTCGGCCTTCCGGGGGAACGACAGGGTAGGACTATTTCCCCCCCTCCGGAGAGGGTCTCCGGAACCCCCGCCCTTTGGTATTTGGGTGTCGCAGGGGTTCCTCAGCCCCTCCCCTACGGGGTATGGAAAACGTCCCCCCCTCTGTCCCCCGTCGGCTGGAGCCCCCTAATTTTTTTTTACATTTTTGTAATAAGCTTTATATGCTGATTCCAAATATGTAATTGGTTTTTCTTTAAGTTTCGTACTTTTTGAGATATTTCATTTTTGAAAAAAATATGTAACATAAATGTGATTTTTAAAAAATTATTTAAAATATTTCCAACTTTTTAATCATGTCCGTTACCACTGAAATTCATTGTTAGTATCATATAGTAACAATATATTAAAAAAAAAAAAAAAAAAAAAATTCAAAACTGACTGAGTTGTAAAACAGAATAGGACCTATATATATATATATATATATATATATATATATATATAATATATATATATATAATATATATATATATATATATATATATATAATATATACTATATATATACATATATTATATATAATATATATATATAAATATATATATATATATATATATATATATATATATATATATATATATATATATATATATATATATACAATATATTATATATATATATATATTATATATATATATAAATATATATATATATATATAAAAAAAAATAGAATATATATATATATACTATATATATATATATATATATATATATATATATATATAAATGGTAAAACTTTACTTTTTGATCCCTTGAAAAAAAATTTGTAAGTCAAAAAAATTTCTAAGTTCAGAAAAGTTAAGTTAAGTTTAGGTTTTTTAAGAAAATTTTTAGAGGCAAGCTTCTTGGCATAATTTCCAGAAGCTTGCTGTTGCAAAAGAATTTCTTAAAAAACTAACTTTAACTTTTCTGAACTTAAAAATTTTTTTGAACTTTACCAAAATTTTTCAAGGTTTTCAAAAAAAGTAAAGTTTTTACTCTATATAATATAGGTATATATATATATATATATATTATATATATATATATTATATATATATATATATATATATATATATATATATAATATATATATATATATATATATAATATAAATAATATATTTAATATACAAATATTACCGTAAAATATGTTAAATTTGACAATTTTTTTTCCTTAGTAATTTCTGCAACTTAAGGTTGGGAGAATATAAAGTTGATAGTTTTAATATACTGATAAAAATTTGTGAAAAAAATATACCTACGATTTATTTATATAATATAATTATATTATTATATATATCGTAATTGTTACCCAGAGGGTTGTCACCCCGATTTTTATGAAATAACAAGATATACTCTAAAAAAAAAATTAATAAAGAATAATGAAAACGAAAATTGTCGCTCTCCTTAGGAAAAAATGTTACAGCCTCTAAAAGTTGTAAAAAACCCCATTAGGATTTGTTATTAAAAAAAAATAACAAATTTTTTTTTGAAAATCACAGGACATAGCTAAAAAAATAATAATGAATAATAGTGAACATGAAATCAGCAGTTACATGTTAAGGTCAATTCAATTAACAAGCTCTGAAACTTCACAAATTTCCCATAGGCTTTCTTATATAAAAAATTAGTGGGCCTCGGGCTCGTTTTAGGGCCATCCTAGTTCAGGTTATGCATAAGATTTGTTAATTCTACATAGATTTTCTTTGTATATGGTGTCGCGGGGTTCCTCCGCCCCTCCCCTACGGGCGGTGTATGGAAAACGTCCCCCCCCCTGTTGTCCCCGTCGGCTCGAGCCCCTAAATTGCCGTGAATACCTTTTACAAAAATAGTATAGTATAATATTATTATGAGTATATATATAATAATACTATTATATATATATTAATTTAAATATATATACTATATATATACGTAGTCAGCAACCCCCTAAAAAATGGGCCAATTGTTTATGTTTTAATTCTTTTTTTTTTTTTTTTTGTTTTTACATTTTCCTACCCAAAATTTTACAAAGGATTCCAAAAATATATTTCATTTGCCCTGTTAGCTTTTGTAGTTTCGAGATTTCCTTTCCTGGTAGCTGTTTCTAGTTTTGAAGATATTGGATTGTGGCTCTTCTAGAAGCTGGCCTATACATATATATATAATATAATATAATAATTTATATATATTTATATATATATATAATAGTATATATTAATAATATATAAGATATAATATATATATAATATATATATATATTATATATGATGGTTGAAGTCTAGGAACGTATGCTCGCACACGAAACGTTAAAGTAATGAACTAAATTATTTGGAGGGAAATTTAATTTTTCACCTTTTTTTTTTTATGATTAATTATACATCCCACAGAAATAAAAACAGTAGCATACTATTATTCTGTCTGGCAGAAAATGTACATCTTAAACACCTAGATTTAATATATTAATTATATAAGTATATATATAAATATATAAATATTATATATAGTAATATTATATATATATATTATATTTATATATATAATATATACC
>JABUQX010027406.1:22500-32500 GCA_015478945.1 Trachelipus rathkii | reverse complement strand
GCACACGTCTCGGATTCACGTGAGAGCACCTAGCATAAACCGAGCGAGCGCAGCCACCCCGGTGCGTACTGACCAAACGCGATTCCTCAGGCTTGTGCATGACCTACTTGAATGCTTGTTTATTATGGATTATGCAAGAATAATTTTATGTAACTCGAAATATGTTGAGTAATACATTAATGTTCATTACGTTAAGACAGATAATGTATGTAATATTGTAATTTGGTGAGAATTATCGTGGGAAATTAGAAACTTTAGTGATAATTGTACTTATCATTTTATGATATTTTCCATGTCACATATATAGAAATGTCATAAAATTTATGTGGAGAGGGTTTTTTTTTTTGCCATGAGAAACCTAATAAAACGACATTGTAAATTATTTCAAATTTTTTGCATAGGATGAGTGACTTTTGTGAGCTTGAATTGGCGGAGTCCCTTCTCATAATAAAACAGATCGGATATGAACATCAAATACAGAGGGATGTTCAAAAATCTTAATATTTTTACACCCGAGGAGAGAGGATGAGAGAAGAGAAAGAGAGTATATAGAGATAGTAATGAATGAAGAGAGAGAGAGAAGAGATGAGTATAAGAGAGAATGAAGTAAAGAATATAGTATATGAAATATATATAAATTATATATATATAGTATAATAGATAAGTATAATAGAATATAGAAATATATTAGTGAGTAATAGAGAGATGAAATAGAAGATGATAGAGTAAGAGTATATAATATATATATATATATATATATAAATATGAGATAGAGATAAGAGATAGAGAGAGTAAGATATTATATAGTAGGATAGTAGTAGTATAGTAGTATATATATAGTAAGGTATAGGGTAGGGGTAGGTATATATAGGTAGGTATATATATGATAGATGAGAGAGAGAGATTCTCACAATATACTTAATTTTCGTGTATTTACTACTAATTTTAATCTAACTTATTATTTATTTGATTTACATAATAACTTTTCGGAAATGAATCACATTTTGGTAAATACTTTTCGGAAATGAAACACATTTTGATAAAATTTTGTTCATATTTATTAAATACCTTAAATATTGAATCGAGGTTTGCAAATTTAATTCTCAAAAAAACTTTTTAATTTTGGTTTTGTTCCGCTTTTTAAAAAAAACAACTTTTTAACACAAAAAAAATAATAATTGAAAAACGATTTATAAATAGGTGATTAACCTTGATTAAACATTTACATATAAATAGAAAATATGCAGACATAGTTTCATTCAAATCCAGATTGTAAGGTGATGTCAGAATTGTTTCACAAGCTGTTACAAAACAAATTTTAAATTAGTATTCCTATAATTTAAAAACATTTGATCATATATATTCCTATAATATTAAATAAAACATTTTGGATTCATGTAGGTTATTATGTCTTACCACCTACCATATAATAATATATCACTATTAAAGCAATATCTTATTGCAATATATCTCACTTAACAACATTCAATAAACAATAGAACGTAAAATCTGACGTAAATAGATACACCACAACAAATTATAAGACAGACGCACTGATAAGTACTCTAAAGTCATTTTTCTTCTGTTTATATTCTCTCTTTTAAATTTTTTTTGATTTAGATGGAACCTTAATCATTAGCATAACTTCTTATAGTGTAAGTGCACTTACTAAACGAACTCATCTTTATAATCTAAGGTTGCATATTGTGCTCATACTAGTTATTAAATAATTTTTTTTGATTTTATAATTATATGTGTTTCGACTTTTGCATTGTTAAATTAATAAATAATATTGCACCTGGACTAAGCTTAATTATCTGTATTAATCGTGCTTGAAAACTTTTATTTATGATTTATTACTATAGGTATCCTGTAAGAGTTCACTATAAATTTTATCATTTTTTATCGAGTGGCACTCATAATAATTACTCTATAAATATAAAGTTCTATAGTATAAAATAATCTTAAAATAATATAGTATTGTATTTATCTCTCTATCCTATCTCTAGATATTATATATTCCTTAACATTAATGGTGTGGCATCTAATCATTTGCAATTATATTAGTTATAAGGAACTCTATTAATTACTACAAACTACATATGCTATATCTGATGTGTGTGACAAATTTAATCTGTAAAACCTTTATTTGCAGATAATTACATTCTCGAATGTGCTAAATCGAAGGAATGTAACTCACTAGATGCCATTTGTATAACGCCGCCAGTCTCGCATATACTCATAGTGAGGCACACGCATTACTCGCTAACTCACTATATATTGGTAATTGATGAGGAAAATAACTACTAATAAAATGCTTACTTATAATACACTCAATTTCGACGAGCATTACGTTACAAATACGTCCTAATTTTACATAACAGAATAAAATACAGATACTCACTCAAATAATTATAGTATATTATTATGATATATATATATATATATATATATATATTAATATATATTATATAATTTTATATATATATATTAATATAAATTATAATAATATATAATATATATATATATATATTAATATAATTAATATATATACATATAATTTAATTATATAACTATATTATGAAAATGTCATATTCTGGGGTTCTTTTGTGGTGATATTGAGATATATAAGTTAATTATAAGTAATATTAATAGTATATAATTATATATAATATATATATATATATTGGTACGGCTCTGGTGAATAATGATAGAGAAAAATATCGGGAGTAGCACCAAGATCTTAATACGTATAAAAGAATAAAATTAAACCATATAACCTCACAATAACCTCTCCACATAATAATATACTAATATATTATTCTGTCCGTAAATGGTATTTTTATATATAACTACTTTTATCTATTAAAAAATAAATTTTAGCCCAATTTAAAGTATATATAAATGAAATATACTATGACACGAGAATATGATGAGCGTCTGATAGAGTGAGATAGTTTTTCGTAATCTTGACCTACATACGTTTCATATTTAATTATGCTTATAAATTAGTAGTGAAAATTAATAATAAATTTAAATCACATATTATTATATGATGTGGTTTAATTATTAATGAATAAATATAAATTGAGACCTCCAAATACTATAAAGTATGAATGGATGAGTTTGTCAAATAAATCAATGAAATGCCAACTATAAGTTGAAGAAATTCTATCCGATATTTATAATGTATCTAACAAATTAATGAATAATCATACATATATATATAATATAATAATATATTTGAGATAGAGTTAGTGAGTATATGTATATTAGTTAGGTTAAAGTTAGGTAATTAGGTAGGTTAGTGATTAAGTCCAGAAATTATAGGTTATGTGTTAGTACTAATGGATATAAGATGTAGCTAATAGCCTATTTTGGACTTACTAGAATCTATGAATATTACCTTATGTTTATTAAGTTCAGCTCATAGAAATTCAATGATTATAATACTGTTATTTAATATTTAATATCCTGAACTAATCAAATAAAATATAATATTCCATACTTCATATTATTCCATTGCTAGTCCAATATATTAATTTTATTCATATACTCTTATTTAAAGTAAATAATAATAGATAATAATATTGATTAAATTCTAACTAACTTACCTAAATATTATATATTACATGGAGCTAATTTGAATATAAAACACTCTCTAATTAAATAGAGTACTCAATTCATGTTGTATTATCTTACTTTCCTATGCTAGATTATAGTAGATTATGATTATTGATATAAGAGAGTATTGTCTAACAGGGAAATATGATAGATAGCAAACATCCTAAATATTCAAAATATTATAATAAGCTATAAGTAAAATCGCAATACATAAAATTGTATAATCAATTATAGTAATAAAGATCAATATTAATCATATAATTATATATTATACATAATAAATAATCAAGAGACTCGTGAATAATAATTTATGAATTAGATAAATATATCTAATAGACTCAAATTAGTAATCACAAGAGTGATTTTAGATATAAGTATATATATATAAGTCATCATACGATACTTGCTACTATTTAATCATATCTAATTAGAAATAAATATAATAATATAAATAATATTATAAATAATATAGCAATGAATATACTTTGTAGAAATCTAGAGTTCTATTTTACTTTATATTAGATAATTAATTTAGTAATATCATCTCACCTTATATAATTCTATAAGAGTAAATAAAATATTAATAATAATTAATAATAATAATATATATATATACAATAATAATTATATTTAATATAATTATTAAATTAAATTTAAATAAATTAATAATATATAAATAATAATATATTATAATTAATAATTAATTAAATTAATATAATTATTAATAATAATATAATAATAAATAAATAATAATATAAGTAAATAATAATAATAATAATAATAATAATAATAATAAATAATAATAATAATAATAATAATAATAATAATAATAATAATAATAATAATAATAATAATAATAATAATAATAATAATAATAATAATAATAATAATAATAATAATAATAATAATAATAATAATATAATCATACCACTACCACTATCATTACTACGACTACTACTACTAAGAATAATAATAATAATAGTAATAACAATAGTTATAATAATAATAAATAATAATAATAGTAATGATAATATTAATAAATAATAATAATAATAATAATAATAATAATAATAATAATAATAATAATAATAATAATAATAATAATAATAATAATAATAATAATAATAATAATAATAATAATAATAATAATAATAATAATAATAATAATAATAATAATAATAATAATAATAATAGTTAAATAAAAAATCATAAATACTTTACTCTCTCAATGGTATTTATTACATTATACTTATCATTAAAAAATGGCAATTTGATATAAAAAAAAAAATGCAATGATGAGAAGTGGGCTTCTGAGGGGAAGTTTTCGGCCACATGAAATATTATTCGGTTTCATGATCAAATTTATGTTTAAATAGAGAAATCAGAAATAAATCAGCTTATATAATATGAAATAAATCTAACCCTAATCAGCTTTTCTATATTCTTAATTATAATAATAATAATAATAATAATAACAATAATAATAATAATAATAATAATAATAATAATAATAATAATAATAATAATAATAATAATAATAATAATAATAATAATAATAATAATAATAATAATAATAATAATAATAATAATAATAATAATAATAATAATAATAATAATAATAAATAATAATAATAATAATAATAATAATAATAATTAAATAATAATAATAATAATAATAATAATAATAATAATAATAATAATAATAATAATAATAATAATAATAATAATAATAATAATAATAATAATAATAATAATAATAATAATAATAATAAAACATATATCCTACATATCATAGAGAATGAAACATAATTTTGTACTTTTCTTCCAATGTAAGATTATGGCTGTGAACAAATGAAAAGTCTTTATTATTATTTGGCGTAGAAACGTTTCTTTACGGTCTTCTGATATTTGCATATATTCTATTTTCTTTTCCTCTAGGCCCTAGTGGAACAGTAAAAAATTCAATGTTAGGATGCAAGGGTAGAGGCCCTAAAGGTCAGTGCATAATGTAAAGGATTTTGTTGTGCCACGATTATTTGACCACATATGGTCAATGGTAGTAGAGTTATTGTATTCATTTGGACGTGTAATTCGTGTAATGTAGTTTAGGTAAATGTTTTATGCCATTATGCTAATAAGCAACTTTTTTACATGAGAGTTACTATTATTACTAGACAAGTCAACATTAAAGTCACTAGATATTACCTAGATCTCACTTTTTAGTGTAGAATCACGGAAATCATCAAACTTTTGTATAAAATTTATCCTAATCCCTTGTGATGGTCTGTATACTAACAAAAAGTTTATTGTTTTGGATCTCTCTCTAAAAGTAGAGCCAAGAGCCTAAATGTTAGAGTTAATAACTGATATTTTTTTTCCTTTAAGCTCCTTTTAATAAGTACTGAGACACCCCTTCCTTTTCTTTCTTTACGGCAAACTTTGAACACATCATAGTATGTTAGCTCATGCAAATCATTGTTATAGTCTTTTAGAAAGGTCTTGGTGAAGACAACACTAGAAAAACCAGCAGAAAATTATGAAAGGAGGTTCGAAAGGTCATCATGGTGTTTTGGAAAGCTCCTTATATTGACACCGATAAATATCAGACATTCACTGCCTTTATACAAATCATTTAGCTCATTTGGTAAGAGAAGAGGACTTACCTCAATGTTCAGTTTATTACGAAAATTGTCTATTTCCTCCATGAGAATTGGGGTAGGAGAGTCAAAATAGTCAAGCGATCAGGAGGGTGGAACTATTGGCACAAAGGAGGATCAGTGTTTGGTAGTAAAACCTAGTGTTTATAGAGCTAGGAGGGTATGAGCTAAATGAGCTAAACACGTGAATGTTGAGCTATCTGTCTGTAGTGGGTAGTGGTTATAATAATAATTTTGGCAATTGGAAGAATACATGTAAAGGAGGCTAATAGATACAAAAGTACAAAAAAATATAAAAGTAAATAAATGAAATAAATTGAAAACGGTATTCAATTTAAAGGTAAATAATGCAATTTGAAAATACCTAATCAAAATCACTTAAATATCAAAAATCATTTCAACTATTTACTTAAGTAATATGAAAACCATTATCATAAAATAAATTTCAGAAAAAACATAATACAAAATGACATATATTTAAAGAAAATACTTACAAATCTCAAACCGAATTAAACAAATTTCAGTTTCTTGTAGTACTCAGTTTCTAAGTCTGTATTACATGCAGCCACTAAGTAAATTCTTAAAATGCCTGTTGCATTTCATTTAGTTTTGCGAGACTTTTCTTTTAATAATTGTTGGACCTTATTTGGGCTGTTAGGCTGCAGCGATGTTCGTAAGATATTTGTTTGGTTCTAATTTCATTGCTTGCTGGGATTAATATTATAAATATAATGTACGCCATATATATTTAATATGTTACTGTTAGATAAATTCTGAGCATATATAATGTCCCATTGCTTTTTGGGGGGTTGCAGCCCCGCAGTCCCTTTGGTAGAGTGGCCACTATATATATATATATATATATATATATATATATATATATATATATATATATATATATATATACTATATATATATATATATATTATAGGAGATAATTATATATATATATATATATATATATAACTATATATATATATATATTATATATATATATATATATATATATTATATTATATATATATATCTAATTAGTATATATTATATATATGTATATATATAATATTTATCATAATATTATATATATTATATATATAATATATATATATATATATATATATATATATATATAAATTAATTTATTTGACCGATTCTGATACCTTTTAGGCTATAAAAATGTGTGTGAATCCTTTGTACATGATGTTGCCTGCAGGAGTTTGTTGCTCTTACGCATTTATGTTACCTATTGCTACACCTTCTAACGCAATTGTTTACGGAGGTGCTAAGGGGGATTTGAAGACAAGAGTAATGGTAAGTTACTGCGTTAAATTTTTAATTTCTTTAATTAGAATAGTTGGTTTTGAATATCAATAGGTTAAATCCATTGGTCACAATTTGGTATTATTTTATTCAAAATATTTGCAAAAATGTCTAAATAACATTAATTTGCTTTTTGAAAGTAATATTATTTACTGAAGAGGTGGGTGTTGAATATTGATCGTAAAATCGATTCAATTTGAAATAATCTAATATTTTTTATCTAATTAATATCTAAATATGTCTTATTATTGAATAATTTAAATTCTTTTATTTTTTTAAGAAAGTTATAAGAATAGTTACAACAAATTTAAATACATCAACACGCTGATTTAAAAGCTTAAGTTTAAAACTTGAAACTAATACTCGTTTCTTGCACTAAATTTCCACAACAGATGAAAGCTGGCATAGGAATGGATATTCTTTGCGTAATCATCATCAATATAATGATCAATACCCTTGGAGTGGCGATGTTTAATGTTCACGAACTGCCAAGTTGGTTTAATTCCACTTCCACAAAAGATAATTACGAAGAATGCTTAAAAAATTGAACAGTAATTGGATTAAGGGAAATTTTTAATTTCATATTTATAAATTGCACTCTCTTAACTATATCAGTAGTGATTATATATATATATATATAATATATATAGTATAGCACTATATATATATTATATATATTAATATAGTATATATATATAATATATATATATAGTATAATATATATATATATATAGTATATTATTATATATTAATATATATATATTATAGTATATATATATATTATATATATATATATATGATATATATATATATATATATATATATATATATATATGGTTTAATTTTACATAGAGTGACACATTTGGTTTTAAACTTGATGTTGCCAGATTTGTCCTTTTTTTTTTATTATTACGAATAAATCGAACAGTTAGGTATTTTATTAAAAAAAAAAAAAAATTTAAACTAGTTAGATTTCACCTTGTCCAGGATGGACGTGTTTTGATTTTGAATCGTAAATATCTGATACGATCATTTGTTTGCTTTTTTTAATGTACTTTTTTTTATTTTTAGAGTTCTCAGAAGTGTATTGTGATTCAGAAATGTACTGATATATAATAATAAAGTTTAATGTTAATATATATTTATATATATATATATATTATTAATAATATGTATATATATATAATTTATATATATAATATATGTAAGCTATATATATATATACTAATATACATTGTATTATCATATATATATATTTATATATATATATATAAATATATAAATAGTATAATATATATATATAATATATATATATATATTATATATATAATATATATATATAGTATATATACATTATATAGATATATTATATATACTATATATATTATATATATACTTAATATAATATATATGATATATATATATATATTATTATTATTATCTTAATTTATTGCATCTTCAGAATGGTGTTCAAATTTCGAAAAGGCTGGCTAAGTGAACTGATATTTAGTTATGTTTATTAAACAATTTACGGCTTTCGTGGTAATTTTTCTTTCAGGGGCTGCGAGCAGACGGGAGACAGAGGGGAGAAGTCCTCGGTCCCCCGGTAGGGCGAGAAACCCCGACTCCTGCCATCTTGTGGTCTAGGTTGCGGGTTTCGTTAGTTAAAAAAAAAAAAGGGAACTAGCAATTTATTGTACAATATATGCTTCCATTCAAGATAGACTGAGACATTCGATTTTTTTCCCAAGCTTGCAAAATCTGTAAAATTTCTCCTTGACATTCTCATTCTTTGGCTTGAAAAAGAATATTTTTTTTAAAAAAACTTAAATATTATTATATATATATATATTATATATTTCTTATAAAAAAAATATATATATATATATATATATATATATATATATATATATAACATTTTATAAGTTTACCATAAAAAATATATTTTCTTTGGCATAAAAGGACAGTCCCAAGGTCAAATTTTTAAGATTTGGCAACCAACGGAAAAAATTGAATGTGTCACACTATGTACAATGGAGCCGAGTAACATAAATATGTTTGGTTGTAAAACATAAATTTTGTGTTTGTTCGAAAACGTAAATTTGCAAACAAAAAATATTATATATTATGATATATATTATTATTTATATATGTATATTTGTATTATAGATATATATATACTATATATCATATTTATTATTTATTATACTATAATATATATATATATATATATATATATATTATATATATATATATATATATATATAATAGTATATATATATATATTTATAGTATATATATATATAAACATATATATATTTATATAATATATATATATATATATATATAATATATATATATGTTGTATAGTATATAATTATATATATATATATATATAT
>JABUQX010027406.1:15000-17500 GCA_015478945.1 Trachelipus rathkii | reverse complement strand
TCAGATACATCTTTGCATATTTCAAGTTTGAAGTCATATCGAAAAAAATTGTAAGACGTGAATAGAAAAGTGTCAAAAACATTTGTTTTCCTAGTCTAGGTAGTTATTTCCTAGGATCCGGACGAGGGATCAAACCCGCACCCATTTCCTCTAAAATGAAAATACCAAAGAAATTACTACAGAATACAAAAAAGAAAAAGAAAACGATGTTTCAGAAGCAGAATATGATGCATTTGTCTTTTTATTTGATCAATATTGGCTGAAAATTAAGAAAATTATGGCCATTTCTAGTTTTGGGCAAAAACTGGATCAGCCCGGAGCAAAGATCAAAGCCTGACCATGAAAAAAGGAAATAATAATCTAGCATATAATAGTTTAGAAATGGACTATAATTTGTTTTTCTTCCTAATTCTTTTCAAATTAAACCTAACCTTTGGATTGGTAGTGTATTCCAAATTATGTAAACACGCAGGACACTAATTTTATTTTGTGTCAGAAGAATGCAATTATCAAATATGATGATGAGATTAAAAAAGCCGATGATAAATGGAACGTCAATATCAATATGTGAAAAAGAGAAAAAATATAAAGGTAAAGGTAGTAGAAGTTGTCAAGTTCTGTCAAGTTAAACAAAAGTAGACAATAATTGTATTTTGATAATAAAGCTTTTCTTCTTTTCTATTGGCGACACGAATTATAATAATGGATGCTACAAAACCTTGCACTTTAAATATTTTTTTGGCAAAACACAATGTTATTACTTAAATGACAATTTTTTGCTATTTACACATATAAAAGAATAACCCAGGCTGTGTAATATGAATCACTAATAATAAATCCACGCAATAAAGGAGGAAAGATCGAAAAAATTATCTTACATAAATTATATCATGCAAAATTATCCCCCTTATCTGGAACAGAAAACCAAATCATCTCTATTCTGGGACCTAATAAATACAAGCTTCTCACTCCGATTTCAGAAATCCATTAAAATGCGACTTTCAAAATATATTTTGCCAGAAATGTTTTTAATTATAAAAATTTATAAAATCCATCGGAACCCACGATATAAATGCATAGCACACGAACATTTTTCTACGGGGGCTCTGCCCCACGTACTCTCTGAACTCCCCGACTCGTGGGTAGTGGTAAAATAATTAAATATTGCTTTAACACCATGATAAGTAAGTCAATATAAAAGTTTAAATAAAGAAGCATGTGGCAGTAACAGTAGTTTTACATGCTGTATAAGTGTATATAGCAAATATGAAAATTTCATAACTTTTTTTTCAGACTCTTCTCTGGAGTTTTTTTTTAACGTTTTTTCTTTCTTTTCAGCTCATTTTAAATATTTCATATAAGTTTCATGAAAATTGGAAAATAAATTTCGTTGAAATCGTCCAAAGGCATTGGGAATAATGAGTGTCCAATTATTTCTCTTCTCATCTTTAGTATTTAAGTCATGGCATAAATACTTTCAATTTTCAAAATAGAAAAAATACAAGTAGAGTTATATCTTACCACATAAGAGACTGTTAAAACGGAATGTAGAATCCCTCAAAGTAGCATGCTCAGTCCTTTTATTTATAATATAATATATCATTTTGTATGAAATAACCTCCTCTGATAAGATATTTTCTTTTTATAGAAATTTTTATAGAAATTTTCAGGTTTCTGCTTAAATAACTAAGAAAGCTTCATATTCACTAGTGAATTATCAGAGAACTATAGTTTAAATTTATCCGTTAACAAAACCAATTTTACCGTCTTCCTATGATGTCTTATAAATGATCCCTCTCATATTACTTGCATCGGATAGAATTCAAATTCACGGCTTCACAAAAATAATTTTAGGTAAATTAATTATATATATTACACAATAGTAAGCTTGAAATGAGAATATTAAACATATTAAACCAAAGGAACCAAAGGTATTCCTAAATTATTTGGAAAATAAGAATTGGGGATCAGATAGTGAATTCTGTTGCATCTTTAAAATAATATAACTATGATCAAGAATAGATTTGTTTTTGACCTCCTCTCAGGGATCACCTCGCAACTCTTGTTCATTATCAAAACCAGAGAATTAAACTGCCTGTTGGAGCTCCCAGATGTAGAAAAATGAACTCCTTAGAAGCTGAAGTTTGTATAACATCATTAACAAAAGAGAAAGTGTATGGACCTATATATAATATGTAAGTGCAAGTTCTCAAAATATAACATCTTGGATAAGCAGGATGAAAAAATTATATGAGTAGAACTTTCTCTCAAATATTTGGAATTATTCTTAACCTACAAGTACAACTTAAGTACGAATAACAACTACTTGATTGCAGTGTAAAAGGCATATCCATAACGCAATAGAACTCCTATAACACTCCAACAAAAGGAAATTCATCTTTTTAAAGCTTTTAGCCATAATGACAGTTTATGGATTTTAACTTAAAGAAACGGATGCAAACACAGAATGTGCTTTTTAAATATAATAAATTTTTATTTC
>JABUQX010027406.1:5000-10000 GCA_015478945.1 Trachelipus rathkii | reverse complement strand
ACTTACACTCACCAACTTAATCCATTTAGAGACCCTCCAAGTGACAACGGTTTTGGACCGATTCTTTTGTTCTTATTGAAAACAGTTCCAGTCATACTTTTCTACCGCAAATAAAATCCGTTTGTGATCAAATCTTACAATCACAAACACGTCTTAAGACTTAAAGCAATACCAAATTGAATATTTAAATAATGGAAAGTAAAGTTAAACTTTCCAAGTAACTCAAAGAGATACTGGGTTAAATTTTAGAAAATATTTAAAAAAAAATTAAATGAAATGTACTGGTCTTACAAACTAGGTTTTATTTCCATGGACATATAGCCGGATGTCAAACAGATATCCGTATATATGCACACCGCACATATAGAACCTTCAGTACCGTATGTCAATTTATATATATATATAATATATATATATATATAATATATATATATATATAATATATATATATATATATATTATATATATATTATATAGTATATAATATATATATATATATATACTTCAAAATACCTACAGGTTTTATACTTCCATGGACATATAGCCGGATGTCTAATAGATATCCGTATACATGCACACCGCAACTATAGAACCAAAATGCTAACTACCAAGTATAGTATATATATAATATATATATATATAATTATAATATTATATAATATAATATTTTATTTCGATAGACATTATAGTTGTTCTTAGACACTTTTATAATATATATATATATTAATGTATGTGGTACATTTTATATGAATATATTGTTGAAGTATTGCTGTTGAGATTTTTGATATATTTATTTTCATATTTACAGCTTTATCTTGAACGTTGTTCTATCAATATAATATATATGATATATTATAATATATATATATATATATATATATAATAATATATTATATATATAAATATATATCAATATATATACTTTCAAAGAAAATAATATAAATAAATCAACTTATAAATACCTTATTACCTACTATAATATATTTTAGTACAATATAATTTATTTGTACCATACATTTATATATATATATTAATACTAGCTACTATTGATTCATCGCCACCCTTATGAACAATATAATAATAACCCCAAATTGCTGCGCCAATCAACAAAACTAACCGTTACGCAATGACCCACGGAATGTAATTATTACTTTATGCGTTATTTGAAAATTATTAAAGGCATCGATTTATTAGTGTGAACAAAAGAATGAGCAGTCACAGCTGGATCAGAAATCAGCTGTTTTTTCTATAAGCAAAAGAGTTGCCAACTATATTTAACAAATCTTAATTTCAATAAATAAATATGAACTTCAGTAGTTTTCGTAATATAACTTAATGTATAATCTTATCTTTAATCACTTTATGACTTGTTAGTTTGTTTAACTCATAAAAGAACTCATTTTTATCGCGTACGTTACAAAGTTTACACATGAAATGTAATAACTTATCGCGCACTTTCTGCTTAGTAGATATAATTGCAACACCGCAGACAAAATGCAGTTTGCAAAATCGCATTTCTATTAAGACACAGACGACACTTTTTAGTAAGTGGCAATGCAAAAGATTAAACTTATACACAAATGATAACATCCAGTATTGCTAATATTAAAACACACGCTAAGGAAACAATATATTGTGCGATTATAATACAAAAAAATAAGCCACGATAGATATTTCCACATTGAAAATTACAATAACTTATTGCATTTAAAAACCTTAACACAATAACTTTATAATAAAAAATAAATAAGTGCACCGCTCTCACGTTTACAAGACTATGTCACACTAATAATTAAACATCGATCAGACAGAACGACAGGTGCAGTACCAACTGTAAACACCTTGATTGACGACAAATGAAAGCAAAAAGATAAAAAATATTCATAAATTTACTATTTATACAAATCTTTGCCAACCAGTTTTTACATCTGACCATCCAATCACATCTCTTAAAATAATAAATAAAATGATGTATCCATTTATTAATTATTTTAGTAAAGCAAATATATACTACACATTTAGCAAGACCGAAAATTGGTATTTCTTACAATCGAAACTCTGTTAGCAAGAAAATCTCAAATTTTCTTCTAAAATCAAAACATAAAAACCAAATTGAATTTATACATTGTGCGCTCCACACTTTACAGAATTATTACATATTTTTACACGACTATTACAATTGTATTAAAATTTTACAAATTTTAATACAATTACAATACATACAACAAAATATTTTCATAAAATATTCATAGTGTAAAGTAAACAAAAAAATTAATAAGATACTTTAATAATTATAAATAAATTGATTGAAACTATACCTGAAAAATACAATTACAAAAAAGTTCTTACCTCAAGTTATTCAGCATACTTGTGAATCCGCAGACAATCTAATATTATTTCTTAGGAGTTCCAAAAGTAAGTCCTAACCAGTTTCCTATTTGGCTGTCGTTTAACGTCATGAAATGCCTAAACATATTTACAAATTTTCTATTGATAGAGCCGTTGCAATCATACAATCGTATTACATATGCAACATGAGAGAAATAGCCAATGACAATGTGGTTATGTGGCTTTACATTATCTCGATAAATGAGGGCAATATGTATCTATTACGTGTATATGATAAACATCTTTGGCCCACCCTTGAAGCAAAATAGGGTACATTTTGTTTATGTACACGTGATCAAAACATTGGTCTCATTTATTCTAGTCTTCTTCTTCGGTAGCGACTCTGATAATGAGATTCCAGATATGTGTCGCCATATTATGCTGCTTAAATGGTTCATTGACGACATATCTCACCCACTAATGTGATTAGGGCAATACTGGTGAATTTTCGCTTCGAAAACAGGCACAAGAGTATGTCGGTTGTTTGCGCCGGGTCAAAATATTTAAGATCTATTTTCAACAAAATTAATCAGCTTCGTTTCTTCCTCACTTTTATATTTTGTTAGTGACCATCTTTGCTGATTTTCCTTTGACATACAACTACTAGTATTTGTTTTTCTTACACCCTTTCCTCACAGACTACACCCTCTTCTTTTCTCCGTTATCTCCGTTTTTCGTCTAACTTCTTCATAGTTCACACGATTTCTTTGTGTTTCTGTGGTCTTCTTTGAGCACTCTTCTGGCGCCTTTCTGCAACTTCATCTCATCTTTCCTCTTGCTAACCAATAGTTTTCACCTATGCGGTGACTCTTACATGTGAGACTTCTCATACATCATCTACACTCCTCACTTCTACAATCCCTTTCGGACATTTCTTCTTTTTCTCCAAACAATTTAGTTTCACGATGCGTAGACTCCTGTCTCATGTGAGACATTCTGGCATCATCATGCACACTTCGCTCGAGGTACTACAATCAGTTCACCATCTTTCCTTTTCCTGAGCAGTTTGTCCTCCTTCACTCTCCTGCAGTTATTGTATCTTACCCTCTCCGCACATAACTGTTTTGATTATCCAATACATTTTCCGAGGTGCTGCCGATTGTCCTTCTCTACGTACCGTCGGTTTTCAAAGCCTTGCATGTTGCCGTTTGAAAGACAAAATTTGGACTGAGCATGTTTACGAACTGTTTGTCTATGAGCAGTCCTGGGAGGGTCGTCTACTTCACTTCTTTGAGTTCGAAGTGATTATTTGTTGCACAATGCCTTTGCCTCCTCACGAACTAGGATTCAGACGAGCCTGCTCTATCCCTTTGTGTCGCCAACTTTTAATCCTGAACGCATTGAATTCTGACTGCCCCAGTAATACTGAGGATTGACTCTTCAACTTCTTCCTGCGTTCCGGCATACCGTCGCAAACTTCCTTTAACACTACACTCTTTAACTTCCTCTCTTTGAGACATTCGCATCTTTCTGTTTACATTTTAAAAGTCTTTCCGCTTCGTTAATCAGTTTCTTGTACTCCCTCACACATTGGGTTTACATCTCCTCACTCCACAGCTACAACATCCATATCTCTCGCATTAATTTTTGCATGTTTAGCGATCTATGTCACCTCTCACATCTCATCACCTTCAGCCCGCACGATTGCTTATCAGAACGCACTATCGTGCTTCTACCATCGAATGTTCCCTGAACATCTATCGCTCTCGTGTCATTTTCCAACATCCATTTAATATGATCTTTAAGGGTTTTAAACTTCATCTTTCCCTGTAACGTTCTCATTTTCAGGTGAACATTTGCACCCAGTCATACACTTAGTGAGGTTCTATGGTTGTGGCAGCGACATCTTTATTAGCAGATGTCAAACGATTGTGCACTGGCAGTTTCCCCTCTGTAAAGACTCACTCATCTCCCCAACTTGGCATTCCAAATTTAGTGATTGGTTAGGTTAGAGTTCTTCTTTGTGAACCTTCTTCAGCACTCTCAGCGATGGGGACCAGCATACTACTAATGTTATGCGCGACCTCTACATTACGAGGCCCTCGACACACGGTCGACTCCCAAGCGAGATTAGGCTGACTTGCGGGCAATGCTCCTTTGACATTCCCGATTACCAAATCATACACAACCTCCGGCAATACTGCCGCGGTTGTTCTCCCTACATAATAAGGGGTATCCACATCAATATTTGCAAGCGGAGCTTCAATCACTGTACCGTCCAACAAACGTATCTTCATGTTGTTTCCAACATAACACCTTTTCGGCACAAACTTCTCCCGCACAACCACTACATTACACCCGGTATCTCGGAGGGTTTGACTTTAAAGCCATTCACCGTCCCATACGTTACAGGTAGGTGTGACGTTTCGTCATTTTTCACCTTCACTAACTCATCCAGGAGTTTCGGCTCTTCACCTGAGTAGTTCAGGGCTTCACTGCCGTCATCAGAGACTCCGGACGCTCCCGTGCTCTTTGTTTCTTCTTTTTGTCTCCCTGAGTTATTCTGTCCCCTGCTACTATTGTTGAAATAAGGAGGGGCTCGACAATCCCTTGAGAGATGCCCTCTCCTTTGACACCTAAAGCACGTGGGCGCTTCTCTCGGCTCACTGCTA
>JABUQX010027405.1:17500-22500 GCA_015478945.1 Trachelipus rathkii | reverse complement strand
GCAGTGATGCCAAACATTTCAAACGCTTTTGACAGGGTGTGGCATGCGTCGTAGCCGCCACAGCTCTTCGCTTTCCTTTTACCCTCGTATTCTGTTCCCATCTTTAGTATTCTTTCAATTCGTTCTGTTTTATTTATGCACTTGTTGAAGAAACGACCTCTCTTCTTTTCTGTTAATAGTAGTGTTCTCCAAGGTTGTTCACTCTTGGACACTCTTGACAGGGTAAGGGCAGTTTTACAGTTATAATCACATGACATGTTCCGATCAGTTTAAATGTTCCCTAATCTCGGTGTGATCAAACTTTCTATGAATGGAAGCTTTAAAGTAGGCAAAGACTAAATTTAGAAACAAAAACAGGATGAAAGAGAATTTCACCCAACAGAGATTTAAGTATAAAGATCCCAGTGCTAAATCGCAAAGCAACCTATTATTATTATAATTAAAAAGAAGTTGTCAATGACTCAAGTCTCATATATTATAACAGACCTAACGCATGTCAAATTTGTTTCATGAAAAATATAATGCAATTATGTGGTTTGTAACCGAAATATGCTAATGTCGGGGTTTGTGAGTTATTGGAGATTTTAATCAATTTAAATCCTTCTTTAATGATGACTGCTTAATAATAAGTTTTATACCAATCTAGCTTTAAGTTAAGAAAGTGTTTAGTATAGTAGTAGTAGTAGTAGTAGTAGTAGAATTTGAAAAGATATTAGTCAAAAAGTAATCTAATTATTTAAGAACTGTTAAAAAATCTATTGGATTAATTTAAAGAAAATTAGGTTTGCATGCATCACATTCTAAAACAGATGAATTTCAAAACGTCACAACAAACTATATATATATATATATATATATATATATATATATATATATATATATATATATATATATATATATATATATATATATATATATATATATATATATATATATATATATATATATATAAATATATATATATATATATATAGCATATATATATATATATATATATATATATTTATATATATATATATATATATATATATATATATATATATATATATATATATATATATATATATATATATATATATATATATATATATATATAAATATATATATATATATATATATATATATATATATATATAATTAAAGGTGTGTTAGATTTTAAACTTGTATTATTTTATGATACTATTAAGGGCTTAAAAACCTGTTTAACGCCATTCTCTCAAAGTATTTCATAAGTTGAAAAGAAGTAATATTACTGTCCCATTCTTTTATTTCGCAATACTGTATATTTTGCCGGTGGATCCATATGTTGTAATGTCACTCATATATAATTATGTAAAGCCGACATTTACCTTGTAGCATGAAATTCACCGAAAATTAATAATTGAAGTAGTAATATATTGCATTAGTAATATTAATATAGTAGTTGAAATATCGTTCCTGTAATAAAACTGCCACGAAACTAGTAAATTGCACAACCTTATATTATACCAATAAATCGACGATTTTAAAGAATTGTCATATCAATATATTTTAATTATTTGGTGGAAATGCAAAATATCGAAAAAAAAATCGTCATAGGCACAAAATCTTATCTTTAAAAATAAACTCTTGCTCCAATTTTAATTACACATAAAAAGAAATCAAAATTTCATATTAAAACTATAAGTCTACCCCTCAGTAACAATCTTTTTCAATAGAAGTAATACATTTGACAAACTTTGAGATTAACACAATTCCCACCTAATAAATATTACAATAGGAAAACGTTATAGTCAAGAATTTCCTCAAATTTACTGCAAATAAATTAAATAGATAAAACTGAAAAACGAAAAATAAAAAGCTGGATTGAGATGAACAATATACATATCGGTATAGCTGTTATTATTATTATTATTATTATTATTATTATTATTATTATTATTATTATTATTATTATTTTTATTATTATTATTGAAATTAGCTATTATTGTTATTAGTGTCACTACTGGAGGTGTTAATGCCCGCAAAACCAGTGAAATAAATCGTATTTAACAGATGGAGGCGAATAAAGATCAAAATTTACATTAAGAAAAACCTAATTTGACTTCATGTTTTATAGTCTTGCAATTTATAAAAGCAGACGTGGCTCCGAGATTTAATAGCTCCGCGACGACAATGCAAGAATGCCTTAAGAATATAACCTGTGAACATGCAAATCTAAGAGATGAAAAAAAGTGTAAAGAAAGTGTGTCTCGCACTGCGCCATGTGTGAATGAGCGTCAGTGAGCGTCAGTGAGCGTCAGTGAGCGTCAGTGATCGCACGGAGCGGATGATGATGATGTACTCAGGAGCGTGCGATGAAAATCCGGTAAAGACGCTAGGATTACTTTCTAATTTAACGGAAAATGATTTAAACCTAATTAAATAAGGAATATGAAATGGAAACTAATAATAATAATAATAATAATAATAATAATAATAATAATAATAATAATAATAATAATAATAATAATAATAATAATAATAATAATAATAATAATAATAATAATTTTATAACAATTTGAAGGGGACGCCATAATAATAATAATAATAATAATAATAATAATAATAATAATAATAATAATAATAATAATAATAATAATAATAATAATAATAAAATTTATTTTCTATCAAACCATAGTAGAGGCCACGACATGAAGTCTAACCACAACAGTTCACCAGAAATTCCTCAAAAATATCAAGTTGCGACTACCTTATATACCAATATTAACAAAGTTGTAAATATGTTTTATTTCTATACATAATAGTAAGTTTTTACTATATTATTTATATTATATTATTTAGAGCTAATTTATTTATTAATGGTATTGAGAATAATTTTGGTAAGTATAAAATTGCACTGTATATAAATGATTGGTTTAATGGAACAGGGATGCAACTTGGTTCCTAATGAGTTTAACAATATTTCAAAAAGGAGTATCCAAATCTAAAGGAATGGATGGGGTCAATATCTCGAACTTACTTACGTTTGTGAAATTAAAAAAAAAAATCCTCAAATATATATAAAAATATAAAAAAATAAAAAAATAAAAATAAAAAAACGTGTCTAAGTTATAACCATTTAAAACCAGATCTTTATAAACTACAATTATGGGGAAAAAAGCTATTCTCATGATTATTATTAGTAGTAAAATTACCTTAAAATAATAATTATAAAATAAAATAGCAATATAAATTAGTAAAAATATAAACAAATTTACAATAATAATAAAAATAACTGCAACAAGAAAATCGCTTTTTTGTTCGTTTTCTTTTAAAAAACGTTTTTTTGCTCATTATATATATATATATATATATATATATATATATATATATATATATATATATATATAAAGATATATATATATATATATATATATATATATATATATATATATATATATATATATATATATATATATATATATATATATATATATATATATATATATATATATATATATATATATGAGCCATAAACCATGGCATGTGTCTAACGCTATAAAGATTGTATGCAAAATTATTTCCAGTAGATTGATAATTTTTTTTTCGTCCAATTTTTCAGTCATTTTTCTCCTTAAGGGTACACAAGAGGGGGAGGGGGTCCGTGGTGGGGGTGGGGGTAGGCGATGCGGAGGGAAGAGGGGAAGTAGCGACGTGATGAGAAAATTCTTTTCTTATAAATTTTAAATATATTTTTAAGACACTTTTAAACAGATTTTTACTAATAAACGCACACTCACGCACAAGTTAAGTCACAAGAGCCTTCTTAAGTGTATATATATATATATATATATATATATATATATATATATATATATATATATATATATATATATATATATATATATATATATATATATATATATATATATATATATATATATATATATATATATATATAAGTGGCGTATTTGGGAGATTACACTTGTAGGATATATATATATATATATATATATATATATATATATATATATATATATCTATATATATATATATATATATATATATATATATATATATATATATATATAGAGAGAGAGAGAGAGAGAGAGAGAGAGAGAGAGAGAGAGAGAGAGAGAGAGAGAGAGAGAGAGAGATTCAAAATCTTTTTTTCAAATTATTTCGTACGATTTCACTGGGTGAACGAAAGTTTCGTACTCGCGAAAATTTGCGTATTTTTTCGCTCGAAAGCAAGGTATGACGCTTGGCTTTTTCCTATATATTTTATATGAAATATGAAGATCTACCCGTACGCCCATAGCTTTCCAATTTACTCTTAGGAACAGAGTAGGAAGGAAAATTTCCAAATGAATTTAATTATTATAATTTGTTATTACTAAAGTAGTTGATTTTCTTAAATTTATTTTATAAATCAGTCTCTTTACACTTTCATATAAAATTTAATAATTTATTTTATTCTTTACCATTTAAATTATTTTATTAAAAAGACTAAAAATATTGGGTAGGGAGCTACCTACCCTGCCTACCCTATGTATATGCCCTGATACATATATATATATATATATATATATATATATATATATATATATATATATATATATATATATATATATATATATATATATATATATATATATATATATATATATATATAGAGAGAGAGAGAGAGAGAGAGAGAGAGAGAGAGAGACGAACGGAGTTTAATTTTTTCTTTTTTAACTTTTGTGGGGAAACGCACAAAAAAAAAAAACAACGTTGGTATTACTTAGTGCAGATGGGTGTCACCCTGATTTTTATAAAAATCACAGGATATACTCTAAAAAATAATAATGAAGAATAATGAAAACGAAAATCGTCTCTCTCTTTAGGAAAAAAAGTTAGCCTCTCAAAGTTGTTAAATCTCCCATAGACTTTTCATTTTTGATCTTTCCAGGTTAGGTCTCAGTTCAGACCCTCTAGTTCAGGTTATGATAAGTTTTGTTAGGTATACAGAGAAAAACTATGTTTTCTTAACAAAT
>JABUQX010027405.1:0-10000 GCA_015478945.1 Trachelipus rathkii | reverse complement strand
CATGGGATACTTTCTCTACTTCAGAAAACACTCCATTATATAATAGAGTAAGTAGAATAATTGAGCGCTTCAAATTCAATTGGTAAAAAAAAAAAAATGTGTTCATCCATTGTAGAATCTTTCCCCTATTTCCATTATAATTATAAAACACCCATCTAATATCAATATTATATATATATATATATATATATATATATATATATATATATATATATATATATATATATATATATATATATATATATATATATATATATATATATATATATATATATATATATATATATATATATATATATATATATATATATATCAAAGGGGTGCGGTCCATGCAGACCATGTAGCAAGGGAAGCAACGCTTCCCTAGTAAATAAAAGATAATTTCAAAAATTGAAATAATTCAATCTTAAACAATTACATTAATTATTACAATTAATCATTCTATTTTATCAATTTTTCATTTGGTTATTAATCACATAAATAGTATTCAATACGATGTATTGTTTACCATTCGTTATTCAAATAAAGCAAATATATGCTTTAAATAATTACGCTGCAATTTTATATAAATTTGGAACAAATATTCAAATTTAATTAATATTTCTATGAATCAAAAATAATTAAAAGTGAACAATAGTTTTTAAAAAATAGTCATACCTGGAAACTATCTTTTGAGCGAAGTGCCAATTTTTGGCCTACAATTTTTGAAATTTAAGAGCTGCATATTATTATTATTATTATTATTATTATTATTATTATTATTATTATTATTATTATTATTATTATTATTATTATTATTATTATTATTATTATTATTATTATTATTATTATTATTATTATTATTATATATATATATATATATATATATATATATATATATATATATATATATATATATATATATATATATATATATATATATATATTTTTTTATATATATATATATATATATATATATATATATATATATATATATATATATATATATATATATATATATATATATTAAAAATTTGGACCATAATGTCTACAAGCACTTCAACAGTCTCATTCTGTCATTCGTGCAAGAAGTCGATACTCTTTTGAAAATGAAATTTTATATCTGTAAAGTGATTTATTTTATACTTAAATGAATATAAATTGCGAAGGTGAAGACAAATTTAATTGTGTATTTGAACAATTATTAAAAGAAAATTAATGTTTTACAAGCGGCTGAAAAAAGAAAAAGATTTTAAAATGTGGTAGGCCTATTCCAGGCCTTTGCAAAGACTTTGCAAGCAAAATCAGTTTTTCGCAAATTGAATATAAGCCAGTACTAAAAAATCTCTGGTTAACCGGAAATTGTATTTCTGGCCGTGCATACTATTTAATAATGAATTTGAAACGTGGAACTGAACGGATTTAACGATTTGAATAATAAGCATAAGGCGATTACGAGACATGAAAATTCTAATAGTTGCCTGGTTTCTGCCCTACACTAAATTTAGCAAGATTTGGAAAATCACCACAAATTGATCTCACTAAATAATCAACATAAATTGAATGTGGAAATGCACAAATGAAAAGATGAATCGAAATAGAGACACTTTGAAAAGATTGATTGATGTAGTACGGTATGCTATTAGGTGAACAAGAACTAGCTTTTAGAGGTATGAAGTTAGGATTTATAAATTTATTAAGAAATATGATCCTTTACTTGAATTCATTGAATCAATCTTTGAAAAGATTGATTGATGTAGTACGGTATGCTGTTTAGGTGAAAAGAACTAGCTTTTAGAGGTAATTACGTAGGATTGATAAATTTTATTAAGAAATATGATACTTTACTTGAATCTCATGTAGAGCAGTCTAATGTTTTTTGTGGTCTATCATATTCAAACTCAAAATGATCCTTTTGATTGTGTCTGAAAGTCTGATAAAATAAAAATTAGAATGAAATTAATGATTCCAGGTAAGTGGCTATTATTTTAGATGAAACAACCGATGCTGAAACAACTTCCGTGAGTTCAAAAATGGTGGGATGTGTGAACAAAATTATGCACTTGTGAAAGATTTCTAGGTTTTATGAATGCTAGTGCAGATCGAACTGCTTTAGGTATATCTCGGAACTGAGTTTAATTTAGTGGACGACTTTAATATTGGTTTGAAACTCGTTGCGCAAACTTATGGCGGTGCAAATATGATGTCAAGTGAATTAAATGGGCTTCAAAAGAAAAGAGGAAAGTATCCAAAAGCAATGTTCATTCATTGTATGGTACATAGATTGAATTTAGTGTTGTCTCAATACTTAACGAAGATCAACGAATGCAGTCAGTTCTTTGCAAAACTTAAATCTTTCTTTTAATTATTTTCAAAGTAACCAAAGCGTGTGTACCTTTCAGATGTGGGCTGCAACCAAGAAGAGATTACCGTAGGTAGCACCTACCCGTTGGAATTATAACAGTTGCCTTGTTGAAAATATTTTGGCAATATAAAGTATGGTTCATTCACCTATCTCAAGATATTGTTGATAACTTGGCAACTGAGACAGGGAAACTTAAACATGCCCCCAAGCAATGTTGCAATTTCGAAGATTATGATTCAACATCTTGTTGAGTATATTTGCAAATATTTTTCCGTAAATAAATGTAATATTTGATAATTTTAAAGCAAGATTTATGACATATCCTATTGTTTGAAATAAAATAAATGAATGTTAACTACTCTTCAAAATAAGAGAGATAAGTTTGATGAATTTTGTCACAAGTCGAAGGTTTAAGCCTCCTTATAAGAAGAAGAAAAGATTCTGCTATGGATACAAAAACTACCTGCAGAAGATTTATAGATATTTTGGATTCTCTTTCCAGCGCAATTAAAATTAGATTCCATAACTTAAAGAATATAAGATTCCTCGAACTTTTAGATCATACGAAACACAAAGTAAATAAAAGAGATTTCCTGATCTTGCACTTTAAATCATTGCAGATAATTATAGCCCCATCTTTGACAGTCACTGCTTGAAAATTGAGCTCTTACACTGATGAAAATTTGAAAGGAAAACCAATTTATGAATTACTGGGCTATTTAAAATAACGAATTAGATGAAACTCTGCAAGAGCTTACAAATGACCGAGTTAGCATTGACTCTTCCGGATACCAAAGTGCTCGGAAGTTGAGGGCTCATTTTCAAATTTATAGCGGAATTCATACCTTACGCATGAAAGGCGAAGGAGAGGAAAGACTTCCAGCTTAGCATTAATATCTATTGAGAAAAACTTCTTAAAGAAATAAAAATCAGTGCATTCTACAAACAAGTAATAGATTTATTTAATCAAGAAATAGAAGAATAGAATTAATATTAAAGTAACTTTTTATATATATATATATATATATATATATATATATATATATATATATATATATATATATATATATATATATATATATATATATATATATATATGGTATATATATATATATATATATGCGTGTGTAGATACATTCGCGCACACAGATAGGAAATTCTATGTAGTTTTTAAAATTATACTGTCCCAATAAAATCAATACACTTACTTACAACGGCATTATTCAATTGTTTTCCTAAATAGCTTTATAATAGTTTATGTAAGTTTAGCAAATAAAGTTGTTTCAACTTTCAAGATTATAATTTGCATTTTGAGAAAAAAAGGAAAAGATTGATGGTGTCAAATCTGGGATAACAAGGAAAGTGTGTCAAACAATAATTTATTTATTTATCTTTTTCAGGAGTGTGTGTCAAACAACAAATTCATTTCTTATCTTTTTTTCAAATTTGAAAACGAGATGCTTTACAAGATATGGCATTAAGGGTTTAATATGTCACCACCTAAAATTATTTCTGTATTAGTTGCTTTTAATAATAAACCTTGACAGCCATCGCTTTTTCCACTCAATATTTTTTTCCTATTTTCAGAATATAATTTATTGTTTAATTAATGCAGTTTAATATTGAATCTAAAAACACTATACCATATATATATATATATATATATATATATATATATATATATATATATATATATATATATATATATATATATATATATATATATATAGTAAAGAGTATATATATATATATATATATATATATATATATATATATATATATATATATATATATATATATATATATATATATATATATATATATATATATATATATAGTATGCAAAAATCTTGCTACATACTCCAAAGGTTATAAAACAATTTGTGCAAATTTCCCCACATTCTTTACGCTATCTAAGACTTTCAACTGGTGCATATCTGGCATCTTGTTTGATTGTCTGGAGTGGGTAAACTTGACACAAAGATTAATTTATTGATACACTATGCTTGAGTTACAGCAGCTGACCTCGTCACTCGTCAGTTAGCTGGACGTAATTGGGTTATACAGTTGTTAGTGTTTGTTGCTCCATAGTCAATTGCCCAGGATTAAACGTTCAAATATTAGAATAGTTGAGTTGTTTCTTCCGGAAATGGTCGACATTTGTAAAAAAAAAAAAAATCTGATTATTAATTTTTAACGAATCCAACAAAACTTAACCTAATTAACCCAACCTGACCTAACCTCATCCTAACGCCTGTGGCGGGCTGTACGGATATTTTTTGATGGCGTGTCAGGACTGGGCTTAGTCCTCGTTCTTCCCTCTGAAGGAGAAGGTCTTCATATTAAATTTGTGCTCTCGTTCTTGGTTAAGGTAAAGTACCGTAGGAATGATTGCTGCAACTCTATGGCTCCCACCAATTGATGTTAAGTCCTACAAACATATCTCTGGTAGGCAACGGTAAACTTCTAAAGCAACAGACAACTTACTAAGAAATAAAGTGACTAATAACCCCGTTTGACTGCCTCACAGCTGAAAAGAAATATCACCCCTGTTACTGAAAAGCGTTCCCAACCGCATCGCCCCCAAGAAACCTTTTCTCACCGAGACCATGAGGAAGAAACGTCTTAATTTCGCCAAGAAATATATAGATTGGACACCATATCAGTGAGAGAAGATGATGATGCGGTCTGATGAAAGCACCTTCCAAGTCTTTCGTAACCATCCTGTCAAGGTGAGACGACCCTCTTCTGTCAGCCAGAACAACTCAGCCTACACCGTACCCACAGTGAAGCACCCGGAATCTTTCATGGCGTGGGGATGTTTTCGTGGTAATAGTGGTCGTGGTGGTCCCCATTTATGAAACTCATGGATGCACCATGTCACAAGGAAAGGAGAGTGACGAAGTTCTTTGCTGATGACTTTCTTAACGTTCTGGATTGACCTAAATAGCCTGACCTCAACTCAATGAGAACCGCTGGAACTTCATGAAAAAGAAAGCTTGCTAGGCACAAGTCGACCTCCCTTAAACACCTTCTAGACGAAATAAAATTTCTGTGGGTGATAGGCATGTCGGGGAAGAATTTCAGCACACTCGCCCACAACATGCCTAAACGTCTCAAGATGGTTATTAAAGCCAAGGGGATGATTACCAAATATTAGAGTGAGTGTTATGTAGAGAAATACAATAGTATGATGTTTCTATTATTCTTTTTTATGATGTGTTAGATGGGGGTTAGTATATATATATATATATATATTATATATATATATATATATATATATATATATATATATATATATATATATATATATATATATATATATATATATATATATATATATATATATATATATGTAAATTTTGGTACAAAGTTTGTAAATTAAGTTGCTATAGAATGTAAGTTTGATTTGGGTTTTTAATTTGCGAAGTTTAATCGTACGAAATAATTTGCAATTTTGAGTTCGATTTTTTTGGAAAAAAAGGCATTTGTATTAGGCATTATTTTGCTTACTAATTTTAAATATTTAGTACAATAATAATAATAATAATAATAATAATAATAATAATAATAATAATAATAATAATAATAATAATACACACACACATTAATATATATATATATTATTATATATATAAATTAGGTATATATATATTATATATATATAATAATATATATATATATATATATATATATATATATATATATATATATATATTATATATATTATTATTATTATATACATATATATATATATGGTCAGATTCAAACACAGACCAATGAGTAGTTTCTTAAAAACAAATTATATATTTGAATCAGCGAAAATCATGATTTTATTTTTTTTTTCTATTCATCGAAAATAGTTTGTAAATTAGTTTCTCATTTAGCTGAGCGATTTGGGACGCCATACCTCGGGGCCAAAGACCAAAGAGCGGGGCTGGAGACCATCCCGAGTGGGGATTAAGCCTCTGTCAACCACCGAAGCCGAGACTCGACTCTCAAAGCCATCTTGCGGTTTACCCTATGGTATTTCTCTTTAGTTAAAAAAAAATAATTTTACTCCAAAACACTTTGTATTACTTTAACTAAAGAAATACCATAGGTAAACCGCAAGATGGCAGAGTTTGGGTCTTCATCCCGAGGACGACGGGGACTAACTTTCTCTGGGATGAGCCGCCCCGAACCTCTTGCTCTTTTTGGTCTTTGGGTGTCGCGGGGTTCCTTCGCCCCTCCCCGGAAAACGTCCCTCCCTCTGTCCCCGTCGGCTCGAGCCCCCTTAAATGGGAAATATTAATTTTAAAATATTGATGAATAAAATAAAAAAAAAAAAAAAAAAAATTAAATCCCATCCTTAGAATTTTCCGATGATTCCAAATATATAATTTGTTTTTTACTGTAGGAGCTGCCGGTCCCTAGTTACATACTGTGAGTATTAAAAATCTGACCATCTATATATATATATATATATATATTATATATATATATATATATATATATATATATATATATATATATATATATATATATATATATATATATATATATATATATATATATATATATATATATATATATATATATATATATATATATATATATATATATATAGAATAATTTCAAAATCAAAAATCAAGAATAATGAAATAACAATCTAAATATATAAAAGGCTCTAGTAATGAAGATGTGTTGTCACATTTATTCGTTCAGTCACTATGATCTGGATAGTCGTAGGCTGAGCATTGCCCCTATCTACTTGATTTAGATGATAAAAATATCGTCGATTGCATATAAATATATATAGCGAGAGAGAGAGAAAGCGAGAGACGCGAATTAAAACCAGCCAAACTTTTAACTCCTTACTAACAGTACAGTTTCTACAATTTGCCTATATATATATATATATATATATATATATATATATATATATATATATATATATATATATATATATATATATATATATATATATATATATATATATATATATATATATATATATATATATATATATATATATATATATATACCTTTAACAAAGTATAAAGTTTTTTCTTAACATAAATGTTAATAAAAAAAGTTAGGCATTGATCTTAAAAAGTTGGCGTGGGCTGTAAGAGGGGTAAATTTATAATGGTGTTCTCCAAAGGATTCATATCACGAAATTTAGTGACTAACATCAACTGGCTCTCACGTTCACGTGACCTTAGAGCATCTGATGTTTCCCTATAGGGGATATCTAAAGAGCACGGTTTAAAAAGCAAGTCCAGACATCATTCGTGAACTGAAGCATCTCTCTCAGACGGTTACCACAGAGCAATCTACATTACATTCCTTTCCAATTCCCATTATAAATTCGGCAAATTGTAAATCGAGGTCGTATCTTGTAGACATTATTTTGAAAATTTCAGCTTTGAATAATCGGAATTTTATTTATTATTTTTATGCTATATATATATATATATATATATATATATATATATATATAGGGATGCCCGATATCTAGTATATATATATATTATTATATAAAGTATATATATATATATATATATATATATATATATATATATATATATATATATATATATATATATATATATATATATATATATATATTTATTTATTACTATATATTTATATATATATATATATATATATATATATATATATATATATATATATTAGGGATGTACCGATAGTATCGGTATCGGTATCGGTAGTATCGGCCATTTTTGATGGTATCGGTATCGGTTAAAATGGCCAGAAAAATATCGATATTCCGATATATCGATATATCGTTTTAATATAATTCGATTGTAATTTGATATTATAATGCAAAATATATATATATATATATATATATTATATATATATATATATATATATATATATATATATATATATATATATATATATATATACATATATATATATATATATATATATATATATATACTTCCAGATTAGACGACGAACATAGTTAAAAACAACGATAGATACACTAAAATTGAATACATTTTGGAATCAGGGGTAAACTTCAGTTATGAAAAGTACAAAATAAATTAAAACTAACATAAAATAAAAAAAAAAAAAAAGTTTTAGAATGTACGATGCTTTTTATTTTACCACGGCAGAAATGTTGTTAACAGATTTATTTGCGTTCTTAAAAAATGAGTAGTTATAGGTATTTTACAGTATTACGGTTTAATACTAACCTATATATATATATATATTAGAGTATATATATATATATATATATATATATATATATATATATATATATATATATATATATATATATATATGTATATATATTTTTTATATATATATTTATATATATATATATATCGCTGTAATGTTCTCCTTTGTTCACATATATATATATATATATATATATATATATATATATATATATATATATATATATATATATATATATATATATATATATATATATATATATATATATATATATATATATATATATAGAGAGAGAGAGAGAGAGAGAGAGAGAGAGAGAGAGAGAGAGAGAGAGAGAGAGAGAGAGAGAGAGAGAGAGAGAGAGAGGTTTAATTATAAATGAAGAAGACGTATGTACAGAAGAAAAAGTGGTAGAAATGGAAAAAGGATCTTCACTCTCCAGGTCTTCCAACTTTCAAGTTTCCAACTCCAAGAGATTGAAGACTGAAGTTGTGCAGCGTTGATGTTGGATCTTGAGGAACTGGGGGTGTGTTTTTGACTTTTTGTGGACGAGTGAATAAATTAAATAAGAAAATCGCGTTTCACTAGAAAATTAAACAATAATCATAAAAATCACTTTTTTTCGTATTAAAAATGAAAAATAACTATTAAGTATTAATGAAGCTAGGAATCTTCAAAATGATTTCTTATTTAAGTACAAAATAAATATTGATTCTAACAACGAAATTAATTTAAATTGGATGGTAGACAACTGATACTTGGACGACTCTGGAAGTCTGGATCTTAAGAAAATCTATTAAATTTTAGTAATAAAATGAAATAATATTTAAGAAGTTCGAACTGGATGCCAGACGACTTATCATAAGAAAAGCTGTAGTGATGTACCCCCAAATACTAACTTTTAGTAATAGCTATTATAAAATCGTTAATTTAGTTAATTACATATTTAAGCGAAACAATCGTAATCGCCAGTAGATGATTAAACTAGTCGGTACTCGGTATGTTAACTGTAAACCAACTCAATGGAGTCCTGTTCCGGTATTAGATTTCTGCAAACTAGTCGGTACTCGGTATGTTAACTGTAAACTCACAGGAGTCTGTTCCGGTATTAGATTTCTGTAATGATTATCTTCGTCCACATTGACACTGAACAATACTCCACAGAGCCAATGTAAATCAGGATCAGGTTGGTCTCGAGTGGACTGCAAAAGTCTTTAACAGTCTCAGAATAAATAAATAAATTATAAATATTTCATGAAAAAGGAAAAATAAAACTATTATAGCTATTTTTAATTCCTTTCCTTTTAATGTAATCAAGTTTTTAAATTTTAATTATATATATATGGTATATATATATATATATATATATATATATATATGAAGCGGCGCACGAAAACGCGAAAGCGTTTCAATGATAAATGAGAAAACGGTTCAAATCCAAATGGAACGAAGTACAAC
>JABUQX010027404.1:0-28440 GCA_015478945.1 Trachelipus rathkii | reverse complement strand
CCCAGTATAAGGTAAAGAGATTGTAGTTGACGTGGAAAGAGTTCCAAAGGCGTCGACAAAACAAAGAAACTCTTTTAAATTTGTTCTCGTAAAATAGATACACATTATTTTTAAGAACGGAAAAGTGAAAATGAAATCATAAAGAATATTAAGAGCTGAAAATTGAGTGTTATATATATATATATATATATATATATATATATATATATATATATTATATATATATGATATTATATTATATATATATTATATATATATATATATATATATATATATATATAATATATGAATTATATATATATAATATATTATATATATATAATATATATATATATATATATAGTATATATATATATATTATATATATATATTATAGTATAATGATATTAGTTATATCCGTGCATCTTCGGAAAATTTTGGCTGACATACTTTTGGTCGAAGGGATATTTGGGTTTGCGGATATTTGGGAGACGGATATTTGACGAAAGGGCATTTGGCCGAAATGAATTAGGTTAGGTTAAGTTAGGTTCAGGTAGTTAGGTTATTGTTATGTTAGGTTAGTTGCATAGTAAATAAATTTTTGTTTTTTTTGAACATTTTGTTTTTTTAAAAAACATTATTTTCTATTTTTTCTAAAATTTTAGAAGCATAAATCTGTATATCACACACACTAACACACACCACACAACACACACACACCATACACACACACACTCTATATATATATATATATATATATATATAAATACCGAGCAAGCAATTATAATTTGAAAAATCTAAAAAAATTAATATAGTTATCAATTATTTATTTAATAACACCTAAAATTTACTTATATATATAACCACCTCCTATATGCACGCTGTTAATTAGACCATATTGATAATACTGATTAGTGACGTCAGTAAATATGCCAAATACCACTTTTTTACGCTTTTTTATAATAAATATGTTATTTTTTATCTTTTTATATTCTTTATTTGAATAATATATTGAAGGAGTCAGTGAGGGACGAAGTTTACCCCCAGTAGTCGAGAAACCCCGACTCTATCCACCATTCTTGTTTACCCGTAGTATATCTGTAGTTTTAAAATATAAAAATCAACTTAATTACCACTAATTGCTCACTCGGAGTAAGCGAGCATCTTCAATTTCTGAAAAAAATCTATTATTATTTTCACATTTTTGTAAACCAAATTTAATTTTATTTAAAGCCCTTATTTTTTGTTTTTTTTTTTTTTAAATTCAGGTTAAAATGTATATATACTGAATTATATAATAATATATTTATTTCGGTGTACGTTATAGGTTTTATTTAGTTACATGCCTTGCCTTTTCTCGGGATGCTGACTATAATATATATATATATATATATTAAATATAATTATATAGCTATATATTTATATAATATAATATATATATATAAATAATTATATATATATATATATTTAATATATATATAATATATATATCTATATATAAATATTATAATAGTATATATATCCTAGATATATATATTACCTGTTTTCTCTTTTAATTTCAATAAGTTTTAATTTAAATCAATTTCTTCATGTATATATATTATATTGATATATATATATTATATTATATATATAGAATATTTATTATATAGAATATATATAGTATTATAATTTATATAATATATATATATATATAATATAAATAAGTATATTTATATTTTATATATATATATATATATATTTATATATACATTAATATATATAATATATTATTATATATTATTATATATATATATATATATAAATCTGTCGAGGGCGTGACGGTTGTAATTGATAATCTCCAAAATATAATAGTTACTATTTTAAAATCATTTTCTTATATACGTCATTGAGTGCAACTAGCGACCACTCTTTTATTAGTAGAACTGGCAAGGTTATTCTAGTCACACTGTGTGTAATATTTGTATTTTTCTTCCTATAAGATATCAAGTTGCAAGTCATCATTCTCACCAGTATGTTTAGATATTATGTAAAGAATAACTCCCGAATATGTCATTTTAAGATCATATAGTGAGGTTTAAGGGTATATTATTATTATTATTATTATTATTATTATTATTATTATATATTAACTTACAATGATTATTATTATATTATTAATTTAAAAATAGATTAATTTCTAAAATAATAATGTCAAACTCAAGGCAATAACTATTATATATAGAACATCATAGCAATACTTGAATAGCCCCATGATTGCATGTATATTTTCAATTGTAATGTGGCACCGATCTACAGCTTTAGGGGATTAATAATAATAATAATAATAATAAATAAAATGAACAATCATATAATTAATAATAATAATAATAATAATAATAATAATAATAATAGGAGATAGCCAAAGTAATCTATCTATAAATTTATATGTAAATAAATTTTGCCATGAACCATAAAGTGCTCTACCCTCAAAGGTGGAACATATCAAGACTCATCTCCATACGTTCATGTCGTAGATGTGTAATTGATGATATTGCAGAGTAAGCATTTTTGATAAAGAAATTTTATTATTTTCCGCGTTAAAACTTATTGTTAAATTCACCAGTTTTAGCTTTATACTTTTCAATTATATAATACTCTTAACATTTACTCCGGCCAATCAGACAGTAAAATAAAAAAGTAACTGATTAACGAAGCAATAAGTATTAATTAACGGTAGTAAATAGTACCGAGTACATATGGAGAAAGGAATTCTTTACTCGTTCCATTGCAGCAGAAAAGATGGAAAAGAAGTTCCTGTATTCTCTCCGTTACTTCAAAATAAGAATTAACCTCTTTATTAAATCTGTACAGCATGACTATTATATACATCCCTCCAGACATAAAACACCTTATAATTTAATATATATATATATATCAATATATATAATTTATAAATAAAATTATTTAATATAATATATATATTAATATATAATAGTAATATAAGATATATGATATATAATATATATATATATATATAATATATATATTATAATTAATATTATATAATAATATACAAATATATATATGTACATATATATAATATATATTCCCTCTGTTGGGGGGGGGTGGGGAATTATATGTAGATGCAAACTAAATATCGTGTAGTTGTTTAGTCCTCTCAGCTATCACGTAATATAATGCTCTGACTAAGATATTTTCTTGTCACTTCCTCGGATCCGAATGTACTAATACTTGCGAGCATCTTACCCTCAAGTATATAGGATTTCAGAAGTCTAAAATAATAATAATATAGATAATAATAATTTCACTATATATATAATATAAATCATATATATTATTATATATATATTATATATATATATATTAATATAATATATATAATATATATATATATAATAATATAATAATATATTTAATATATATATATATATATATATATATATAATTGTATTATACTTAATTGTATAATATTATAATAATATATAATTACAGAGTTACGTAAATAGGGACAAATTTGTAAGGATATTTAATCTTTGTACATTGCCAAATGTTTTGTCAATTAAAATTACCTGAAAGTATCCTCATTAGTATGTAAATATAGAGTTAGGAATGAGTATGCAAGATGTTAATGATGTGTAATATATGTATTATTGTTCGTAGATGTAGTTATTTAATTTATTAATTCATATTATTATGATATTTATTTATTATTAGTTATATATTATTAATTATAATTATTATTATTATTTAATATTATTATTATTTTTGTTTTTAATTTTATTTATATTTATTAATAATTATTATTATTGTTATTATTATTATTATTATTATTATTATTATTATATCATTATTGTTTATGAGATTTTATTTTATATTTACAATTTATTATTATATTTACTATATTTAATTATTATTATATATATTATTATTATTATTATTTATTATATTATTATTATTATTATTATTATTATTTATATTATTAATTTATATTGTGATTTTATATTATTCTATTAATACTTTTGTTATTATTGCTAATTTTAATATATGTATTATTATATATATATCATATGAATATATTTCTTATCAAATATATTACTAATAAAAAATAATTATTTTATCAGTAATTATAATATTTTATTGTTTGTTTTCCATTATATTTGAACTATTTTTGTTATTGCTTGTATCCGTTCCCTTCAGACTTTATAAATTATTGAATTCTAAAATAACTGTATCAAAAAATATACTTCGTAATATTTAATCCATATCAGCTCTATATATTAAATACAGGTTAGGTACCTATTCAAGCAAACCTTAATTAGCAGTATGTCCAATATTGAGACATCAATACCCTTTTATAGGTTACTTACTTTTCGTGGCAGATTCGTAGCCGACTCTCATTATATGCGGATACAATAAACACCGAATATCACATCATACCCCTTAGCACCTTTCTAACTCATTTATCTACTAAATGAAGAACTTAACAGGTAACTTTATTTAATACTAAAACGTCTTTAATGGTACCAAAAATAAATATCCTCCAAATTTATGTCCCCCTATCTATTCAGTAAACACCCTTTGTATTAATATAATACTGAATATATATCATAATATATATATTATATATAATATTAATATTATATAATATATATTATATACTTATATATAAATATAATATATTATGAATTAATATATATATATATAAATATATATATATAATATTATATTAATATATTAATAAATATATATATAGACATATATAATTAATTTTATATCATTATACAAATATCTATATATATTTATCATACTATTTTAATATAATATTAATATTAATAGCGGTATACCCTATATATATTTATATATTAATAATATATTTGTTTTATTATAATATAGATATATAATTATATATATATACTAATAATAATTATATATAAATATATATATATTAAATATAACTAACTATATCTATATATATTAAAACAATATAGACTTCAGCCCCTATAGGTGATAATAGTCTATTCAAATTATCGTTCAATAAATTAGATATATAATAAGTATGATTGGGGAAAAAATCCCAATAGATAAACATATAGATTAGAGTAAAAATAAAAGAAACGAATTATAAAATCAGGTGAGACGTAAATTATTAATATATATATATTAATATATATATATATATATATATAATATATATATTTAATATATTATATATAATTTATGTATTATATGTAATATATATATAGATATATTATTATTTTTAGTTAATAATGTATTATTATTATTATATAGTATATATTATATATTATGTATATATATATATAATAGATATATTTATTTATTTTACTTACACTTTTTCCCGCTTGAGACCAATAACTGTTTTGTATATTGATACAGCCCTCTCATTTCACACTTTCCTCTCATCTCGGCGCTCACCCACCTCCTGCCACCCCACCCTTTTTTATTCCCTCGGCCTACATTGCTTTCTATCCCTCTTTCTCTCGCCTCATATCGCTCTTCCCCTTCCATAATGCATCTCCCTATGTGTATATTCACATCCATCACATCCTTATCTTGGTCTCCCCCTTTTCCTCTCCTTTCACTATCCCGCTCCGCCTCCTCAAACTCTTTATGCTTAATCTACTCTCTTTCCTCTCTAATTGTTTTTCACTAGATTTTCCTATTAGCCTATATGTGTCATTTAACATAGTTCCCATTCTCTTATTCTTCTTCCCTACTCTATATTTCCGAGTTCCTCCACTTACATTCTCTCCTTCTCAATCCATCCCTATTGTATAGTCTCTTCTCTTTCTTCATATAAGCCCCATGAAAAACTCTGTCTTCTCAACCTTTGCGTATTGTTCTAGTAGGTACTCCAACTCTTGCCTGGGACCTGGCAAGTATACAACCCCCCAACGTTTCACACGCATAACAACACCGCTGGTACAAACAAACAATTAATTTTTCAAGTAAGTACTATAACTTATAAAGCATTTTCTTTTTAATTATATCCTTGCTATATTACAGTTGTTTACTAAAATCATTAACTGTTTTACTCCAACAACAAAAGATAGTTTATTAGCGATATAATTACTCCCCCACCTTTCCATATATTCTCTCTAGACCAGCTCATAGCCTCATTCCTAATGCCTGCTACTCCTTAGTTGTGTCTATCTCCTCCTTGCATGCCCTCCCCCGTCTCTTTTTTTTTGCTCTCAAATTCCATCCTTATTATCTATAAAGATCTCTTAACTTCTTTCTGTCAATACTTATCATCCAGCTCTATCCTAACTCTACTCCTCCCCCTCCTCTCTTTTCCTCCTCCTCTAAACTATCTTAAGCTACGTTACTCTTACCTGATTTTATGTTATTAAGCCCCGTTCTTTGTCCCAGCGGCATTCTCTCTCATATACACTCCTACATACCAAAAAATAACCTCCAGCCCATTACCTGCGTTCCTCCCACATCTCTGAAAGGCCGAATCTCACGGCACAAACAGTATCATGTTCACTTCCTCGTTAGTCATTCCCATTTTCATCAATTCCATCCCCCCCTCTCGCTTCTTCGCTCGACACTCGATTCCTCATGCTGTGAGCAAACGCCTTCCCATAAACAACATGAATTAAAATAGCCACGGGCCGACAGTACACAATCCCCTTGACCTCATAACACTCTCAGCCCATCCCCAAAATTCATCTCTCTCCCCTCCTAACACTCTCACACACATCCTACTATTCCTATAAAAGGCCCTAATACCTTTACCTAAATTACCCCCCACTCCATTTTCCTCCAACACCCTTCTACTAATTTCCCCCCTCGTGTCACTCTTATCATATGCTTCTCTTAAATATGAAAAACACCCAACTACACTTAATCCCTCCTCTCTAACTTTCTCGCACAAGCATCTTTAGTAAAGAACACTTGGTCCACACACCCTCTTCCCTCCCTAATTCGTCCTGTTTTCTATCCCCCCTATTACTGCTCCCTACCGAGTAACATCCTGCTCATCGTGCTTCTCCAATTCTAGTATTCTTATCCCTAGCTATTGCTTTCGCCCATACTCACACTCATTTATATAAACAATTATTTTTTAACCATCCTGACATCCATCCCTATCATTCCTTCCTTATCCCCTACCCTCCTTTAATTATTATTACAGGGGACTAATAACAACCATCTCTCCATATCTCTCTAGTAGTACCTCACCACTCTCCTCCAATCTACTATATTATATCTAACTATACTAGATTCAATTGAACCCATTCCTCCATCCTCGCTATTACTCCCCTCTTGCAACATGTCCCTTCTCACCATCCAAACTGACGACTTCCCTTTTTATCTTTAGTTCTATAGGCTTCTAATAATTCCTTCCATTATTAAATAAATCAATGATAGTGGTTTTATTCTCCTCCCCCATTCATTCCTCCTAACTCCTCACCTCTTGCAAATCTTCCTGCCCTCCTCCCACTCCATCCAACATTCAATAATATCCACTTAATACTCCCCCCACCTCTCCTACACCCATTTCCTCGTCCTATTCTCTATTTTCACTCCCCTCTGCTCCTCTTAATCCTCTCCCAACCCCTCAATATCTTCCTTTTTTATTACTTCTTTCCAGATGTTACAATCTTGCTCTTACTCCCCGATCCAAAATTTTCCGTCACTTTCTACACCATTCATCTCTTGCTTCTATGCCATTATCGCCATCTTTCCCACGCTCGTATTCATCTTGCTATAAGCCAACTTCATAACCCTTTCGTTTATATTCTACCTCTCCCAGATTTTCCTTGCTCTCTCCTATCTTCCTCCAAACCAGTTTCATATTCTATGCCTTTCTCTCTTTCTTTCGCTATTCTCCAACCCACTTGCGTCACCTCCTCATTCCACCATTCACTCCTTTCCTTCTGTCTTCACCCACCCTTTTACTCCACTAATTACCCTATCTAGCCTCTTCACATACTTGCCCGTTAAATCTTCATCCACGTTCCCCTATCCACTCCCCTCCCAATAACTTCCCTACTCACGTCTCTCCACCTTATCCTTCGCATACTCCCTAAACTCCCTTTCACACATTATCTCCTCCAATTTTTCCAACTTTATCACTTCTACTCTCCTCTTTTCTCCCCTTTCACCTAAACCTCTTGTTCACCTTAAGGTGTTTTTTATAATTATTTATGAAGTTTGTAGGTGTTTAGTTATAGTTTTTCTTACTCTATCCCTCCCGTGCTTTGTATACCTTTAGCATGTACCTACCATGTAATTTATGTTGATCGTAGTATTTATCCTGCCCTTCCTTCTGATGTAGTTGTCTCTCTATCTGCTCTCGTTTTTCACGCCTGATGATCGGATACCCTTGTATTTCCTCATAGTCCACTCCCTCTCCTCTATCAATTGTTAGTTTCAGTTTAATCGATCCCTGTGAGAGCACAGTCCAACGATTGGTATTGTCTTCATACATTTTATCAGAGATCCTCGTTACCCCTCCTCAGATATTTTCATACAATCCCACTACCTCTAATATATACCTCTCTCCTTACCCCATCTTTTTCTACCTTGCCTGTTTAATAGTATATAACTCACTCGAGGGTTCTGCTAACGCTATGGGGTACTCCCTCTTACCACTAGCTAATTTCCTTCCACTATATACACCTTAAATTGTCCACCACCTTTTCTATTTCTCTCTAGACCAGATTAAATTTACCCACTATATTATTGTTATAATAATACACAATAGAACTCAATAGGAAAATGGTTTATAAGAATGATAGATATATATATATGTTATAAACCTTAGTCACCATTAAATTGTTATTATTTTATTCTATGATTTTCCTCGGTATACCTCATCGATCCTCCCTCTCTCTTTTCTCCCAATGCTCTTTTTCTTATCCTCTTTAAAATATATATTTTACAAGTATTAAAAATTCTATCTTTATAATAATCTTAATTAATTATATTTTAAAATTCTATTAATAAATCACTTATATTGAGTACATATATTTTATTTTTATATTAAAATTATTAAAAAAACTTGAATAAATAATTATTTGATACTTGAGATTCTGGTTTTACAGAATTGTGTGAGGGCTCAGCTAATAACAGTAAATGACGTCACAGCTTACTTAGTGCCGGAGCCAATAGAAAATAAGCACATTGAAGTCTTGTGCTACTTATTATTATTCACTACTGAGCTTTTATGTCACTTCATTTATGAATGATATATCTTGCCTGTAATTTAGTGATTATAAATATAAAATGTAGTATATTAGAAAGAATTATTTTTACCTAAAGACAAAAATATATAAATATTAATTTTATTTACAATAGTTTTACTAGTATAGCAGTAATACCTGCCATAAAAGTCTCTCGACACAGCAATTTTATAAATTTATTACTCAAAATTTTTCCTCATAAATACGCTAATTTATTTTTTTCTGAAGAATTATCTGATATAGTCATATGAATGAAGACCGAATCAATCTATATGATGTTATTCTTGGTAAAGCTCTCTATTATAATAGAAGTTAAAAATTGTAGTACTTTTCAAAAAACGGGGTCAGCTCTTGATTATATGGTAATCTAATCGTTATGTGATGTTAGAAATAATAAATCTTCATATAGTTTTCAATATAATAACTGCCACGCTTTTATAACACTAGTAGTAAATTTACTGTTTAATACCAACCGTCAATTCTTAGCATAATTATTAGATATTTATTAATATTATTGACATGAGTGACCTCAACGAGATGAAGAGTAGAGAAGTATTATTTTTATAGCACGAACAAATACTGTGCGAATTCTGGATAATTTATTTCGATTATACAATTTACTCGATATGAGCATAGAATATATTAAATAGTCAATATTATTTCAAAACAATATAAATCTTCAAAAAAAGACTAAAAGCCTTAGACAAATATGTACAATCTTGAAATATAGTTATATTGATACTATGTTGAAGTACACATTATAAATAGATAAAACTTCATTTCTGTGAATGACAGAGTATAAATTAATGGAGATAATACTATTTTTGATACTTTGCTAGAATCAAATAATGCACGAAAGATATTAAATTAATAGAAACAACTTAAAGAATAATATTGGCCCTTTTGAACACTTTAAAAAAACTTTATTACTTGTGTTAACGAAATAGTAAACACAATGAGTCGCTCATCACTTGAGCTGCTGTGGCCGACTTTTACACCAGAGCTCGTTTTGAGCAAATAATATATTTTTTTTTTTTTGAGTTAGTTGACATGAACTCCACTACTAGACCCACCACGGCTCACAATGAAGCCGCCACACTGGGGTGCTGAAAAAATCAGCACCATGTGAGGGCCCTTCTATATATTCTACTTCACAAAAACATTATAATACCTATGATATGACAACAACATTCCAAATAAAATTTAATTTCTATAAAACAAATTTAATTACAAAGATTTTGTAGAAAAAACAATAGATTACATTAAATAAATATACCCTTCAAAGTGTTTTAGAAAGTACATTAACATTCACAATGAGAAAATTGTGTATAACACATTGTGAAATCAATTAAAAAATTATTCTTCTTTACGGTTCTTCTTCTTTCCTTTTTTATCACCATTTTCTTTAGTTTCTTCTTCCTCAGGATTATCTTCATATCTACAGAAAATAAAATTGATTCATCAAGAACGCGAAACGTTAATATCGATCATTAACATGCTAATTTCTTTATTAGCTTTTTTTCGCCCTTTTTTTTTTTTATTTTTTTTTTTTTTCTGTTTTCTTGAGTTGATGGTGAGCTGTGATGATAGAGTATAATGATAAATTGAAGGCCAGAAGATGATAAATTTTAATATCACATCAAGATCAGGAAACTGATCAAATACAATGCTTTAATGTATGGTTGCATGGCATGACATTTATAAGTATATAGTATAGTGAATATAGTATAGGTAATATATAGTATATATATAAATATATACGTATAATGAATAGTATATATATATTATATAGATATATGATATATATATAAATTATAGCTAGTATATATATATATATATATAATAGCAGAGTACAAAAATACGTTCCTTGTTATGAAAGAATATATTACATTGTATAAATGAAATATTAAAAAGAAATTAAAACGTACTTATAATCTTAAAAAGTTGCATATAAACTCTAGATTTAGTTTACTTGTAATCGCCACTCAGAAAAAAATAAAAAAATAGATTAGTAACAAAATGTGGAGCAATCCTGGAAAAGTTTGACACTTTATATTTTTATTTTATGGCATTTGTAGTATACAGATAGATGAGTATATATATGTAAATAAGCTTAAAGATACAATATATAGTATTGTATATATATTATATACTATGATATATAGTATATATATAGTATATAAGTATATATATATATATATTATGATATATATATATATGATGTGTGGTGTGTGTGTGTGTGTGTGTGGTGTGTGTGTGTGTGTGTGTGGTGTGGTGTGTGTCCCTTCCCGCGCAGGGGGTATTGAATATTATTGATGATGTTAGTGCTTTTGCGGTATGCAGCCTGAGAGCGAATAGCATAGATGTGATTAAGAACCAATCAATAATAGGGAAACTTCGTGCATCCCTCCTGCTCCAGCATTAGTATGTGGCATTTGTTGTGCATTTGTGGGCAATAGCCATTTGTGCACACTGATGCAATCTGTTGAGTCTGTCAATGCCGTTTCGCGCCTCGAATTTTCAATAGGTAAATGTTTCTGTATTTTTTTAAAACTGCCACTTTCTCTGACCGACAGTTGTCCAATTGTTATTATTTTTTTTTTTGTGTGTGGGGGGGGAGGTGGTGGTGTGTGTGAGAGAGTAAGGGTAGCAATCACGGTAATCCGAAACTGTTCCGATTTATCAAATATGTTTGGGGGTAAGGCAGCAGGTTTGGATCTTTTTCCCTGACCACCTCTGAAACATTTATAATAAGCGCTCTCCTCAGGGCACAAACTTCATAGGGATCGACACCCGTGAGATGGAACCCCTCTGATTTAATATACTGATGCAAGAACCATTATTGGATTTTAACACAAAATGGGATTTAACGATTACTGACCGATTCATTGCGAGTTAATGGGACTTACCCTCTTCTGTTTGCAACTTCGAATGAGGATAATGGAGCCTGTCCGTGGGAGGTGAGTTGGGGCTTCCTGGAAAACGGTTCTTCTATCCCGCGAGCGATTCGAAGTCGACGCTGGCCGATGTGGCTGTTTTGGGAGGGGCCGTCTCGACCAATCCCAGAGTGCCCAAACGGGTTGGAGGCAGACCACCGACAGGATAGGGTGCCTCCCCGTCCTAGAGTCGTGCGTGGCATCGATTTGTTTACAGTGCCATATGGGCGTGATGGGGTCGCCGTCTCGTGGAAACTGGCCAGTGGACGCCAACTCCCGGACCAGTGACGTATTTTTTTTTATTGCGGATTCGACCGAACCACTCGCAAAGCTCTTATGGAGCCAAGTGTACTATTCAATGTCTTATGCGACGCGACTTGGGAGAACTTTAGGAAGTTGGGAACCGTCCCTAATCACGTTAATTGAGAAGATTGAGTACATTCTGCGTCAAGGCTACTACGCTTGTTGGACAGATCGAAGAGTGTCTAGCTAGATCGGTTGTCATTCCTTGAACGGTCTCTTGCGGAAACGAAGCCCTCTGTAGTTTCTACTCGCAGCTGATGAATGAGAAACGACGATGCCAACAGGCAAACTATTCATGTCTTTAGGAAAGCAGAAAGACGAAAAATACTGCTGTCATTCGTAAGAAAAATTCTACAACAGAGAAAGAGATTTTGCGTTTAAACGGAACGTTTGTATAGATTTTCCCCTCTCCGCGTCGGACTACTCGCGGCTTGTACCCATATTCCGTGTCTTCCCGCACTTAATCGGGCGCAAGTACTGTTTAAGTCGGGAGAGAGTTGTATTCTTGTTCTTTTGTTCGGCGAAGGCGGATATATAGTATACAATACATATATATGATATATATTTATATAGTAAGATATATATATATATATATATTATATATATATACGTATGATATAGATAATATAGTATATATAATAGTATTATATATATATATATATATATATACTAATATAATTATTTAAAGAATAATTATATAGTATATATATATTATATATATATATATATATTATATAGTATGATATGATATATATATATATATATATATATGATGATATATATATATATATATATATATATATATATATATATATATATATATATATAATATATAAGATTTAAGCTATTTAGAGGACTCGGAAGCTAAAGGGGTGTAAGACCGTAAGTGTCAAAATTAAAAAAAATTAAAATAAGTGTACTATGGAACAAATCAAACATCAAACTGAGTGGAGTTAATCTGAGCAGTTTGAGCTCTGTTGTGAGCATTCAAGATGATCATCAAAGAGCAGGAGAGCGAAACTGAAGATTTCTTTTCACACATTAAAGAAAATAAATTACTCAGTTTGACCTTTATTGTATAAATAAAATACTCAGTTTGATTTGTATTGTGTAAATGACTCAGTTTGATCTGTATTTTGTAAATAAATGACTCAGTTTGATCTGTGTTGTGTATTTAATCTTTAAAATTTCTAATAACTCGATACTTTTCGGCATACTCCAAAAAGTACTTCTCTTTTCTAAAAAAAAAGTACTTTGTCACTTACATCTTTTGCTTCAGAGCCCCATCAGTTATAACCCCCCCTTTTAATAGTACCATTGGGGTAGAGAGTAGGCGCCAACGCTTAACCATTGTGTACTACTATTTCGACGATAACCTTGAAATCAATAACAAAAATGGAAAAGTTTCATAAAACTTCTAAAATGGCAGAAAAACCGGTGAATTCGTTTAAAAAGAGACTATTGAATGATATAACATACAATTTTATTGTTTTCGTTGATGCGAATAAGTGCACCTCACTTTTATACTTTTCATCGGTGTGGCATAAGTGCCACTTCTGTATCCCAAAATAAATTATAACATTACTGACCTACATAGATATCAACACCAATATAATAAAAATACAATATATTAAATCTCACGCCGCTATAAGTCAGCAATTTAAATCACACATACGATATTGTGTATGTATAGGTATATATATAATTATATATAGTAGTATTTTTAGATAATATCGGCTAATTATAGTATATATTATATATATATATAATATAGTATAGTATAATATGTATATAGTAGTATATATATGATATATATAAGAGGAACTGTAAATTGAAGAGCACATATGCATTGCAGCACGAACATTTTTTTCGTAAACTGGGAAATTCTGCCCCCATCCCCGCACAACCTGGAGGTGGTGGGGAAATGCTGAATAGTATTACATTTACAGATATATATATATTATATATAGTATAGTATATATATATATATTAGTAGTATAGTATATATATATAGTAGGTATATATATATAGTATCTATATCCAGTATATAATATATATATAGTATTATATATATATATTTATATGAATATATAGTATAATATATATGTATATAGTATTTATATATATATATATATAATGATAGTATATATATATTATATATAATATATATATATATATATATATATATAGCGTATATACATAGTATATATATATATAGTATATGAGTGTGTGTAAGAGTCAAAACTATTTAGGTCAACCTATAAAAGAAATGAATGAAAGCCAAGCTTTTTAAAACTAGGCTGCTACGAAAAACGAGTGAGTTTCATAGGGACCTACATTTCTGGTGGAGTATTAATAGTAATTATAGGAACATGGTGTATATATAGAAAGATTATTTACGAAAATAAAGATTAGCTTGAATTACGGTTGGATTATACGGTTTGATTAGCGGGTTGATTAGCTTGATTACGGTGTTGATTAGTTTTGATTACACAGCCGATTAGTTTTTTTTAAGTTTCTTTGTATTAAAAATTCACGAAGTCATATAGGTGAAACAATATTTTATTATATACAATTGGCTAATAAAATATAATGTTGTTATAGAAAAGTTATCTTTACGCATATTAAGATAATTTTATTAAGTATTATAAAATATATGATATAGTTAATATATATATATATATAGTAGTTATATATAGTATATTAATATAATATATATATTGTCCTCATGCGCGCGCTCTCCACCCTGCTCATATATATATATATGTAATAGGTAGTATATTATATATAATATATATATATTATATATATAGTATATGATATATATATATATATTATATAGTTATCCACCCATATATATATATATATATATATATATATATATATATATAATATATATATAGCAGGGTGGAGAGAGATGAGGAGCAATAACTTCCCCACCGCCGCGGTGATATTTATGAGCCTTATGAATTTAAATTTTCTGTAGTACTTCAAATTTGCAAAAACATGTTACATCCCATATATATATAGTATATATATATATATATATATATATATATATATTATATTTATTAGGTAATCATTATAGATACTAATATCACTATAGAGAGCTATATATATATATATATAACTGTATATTACTTGATATATATTATATATATATTGTATATATAAGTAGCGTATATAAGATCATTATAGTATAAAACGAAGCTGATTGGATTGAGGACAGGAGTAAAGAGTTATTGCTGACGTTGGGGCGTGTTGCAGGGGTACGGATTATACATATATATTGATATATTATATATATATTTATAGTATATATATATATATATGAGGTATATATATATTATAGTAGTATATTATGAGTATATATATATAGTATTATAGCAGTTTCAAATTAATTCCCACTCATTTTTTTTTACTTGTTAGACGTGAACCGTTGGAATGTGAACTTTCAGGTGGTAAAACGTTGCGCTTAAGAAAGAGATTCAATGATGAATAATAGGGCATTGTCAAATGGTTGATATTTTATAGACATTTGCGTCTATGGACGTCCTTACCGAATTTTAGGGGGACGAGTGGTATGCAATTTTTTCATGAAACTTATACAAAATGTTTGAAATGAAGTTTACAGAAGGAAAGAAATAATAAAAATAAGTCGAAAAGATGAACTAAAACGAGTTATAAAGGTGGCCCAAGATTCATATTATTAACATATTTAATGCAAGGATGGCTTTCTTTTCTAAAATTTTTTAATTAGATTATTATTGGAGGTAAATGGAGAAAGCAATATTTTATTATTTTTCCAGCACTCACGGGTTGAGAAGTACGGGAGGCTCCGCGCCACCAATAGTCAAGATGGTTCGCTGAAAACATGCAATTATAGTATTTATGCAAATAATATTAAGTATATTATATATAGTTATAATATATATATATATAGTATATATAATATATATATATATATATATATATATATATATATATATGTATATATATATATATAGTATATATTATATATAACTCACTAGAAATATATATGAATAGAGAAGAGCACTTTAAGGCAAATGCAAGAGCTTGGTTCTAACTCATATCTCAAAGTAAAACTGAAAAAAAATACTGTCGGAGAATCGGAAGCCGCTCGTGAGTACAGATGCAAACCCTTCAGCTACTCTTATTGTGTTTTCAAAAGTTTTAACGAATGCATTTCGTAAAAGTTGGCGTAGCAAGTCTTTTAAGAGCTCTTAGCCTAAAGGTCAAATGTAAATCTTATAGATTATAGGTTAAACTAAATAAGTTCAAAATCAAAATAATAAAAACAAGTGGCAGGAAAAAAAAAAAAAAAAAAAAAAAAAAAAAACTAATTCCTTGGTATTTCTTTAATTTTTTACTATAGATAGGATGGGATAGGAGAATAGGATTTGAGGCAAAGCCCAAACCAAGCATAACTTTTTTTTTTTTTTTTTTTTTTTTTGTTACATGTTAAACACCACGGCTCACGGGCCAAGACCCCTAATGCTAGGGTGGGGTGTGCTCAAATTTTTAAAGTCTGAGGGCTATAACAAGAGCCACAGAAGGAAAATAGCTCACGAAGCTCGACTCGATCGACCAGTGACGAACCAGGGTTCTCTCACTTAGTTGGGCGAGTGTTCTACCTCTGACCTACTATTACCACTGGCATTCTGACAGGTTAACTTTGATTAATTAAGATTAAATTGACATGGTGTGGATAACAAAACTAAAAATCCTTGCTCTTATTCGGAGCTTTGTTCAGTAATTTTATGTTTGGTGCGTTATGGTGTGTGGGTGAGACTTAAGGGGTTTGGTGGATTACGCTATACGAATAAGATAAAAAAGTGTTTGGGTGTAGCATAGATCAACATTATGTTGGGTTTGGGTAGGCTGCGTTTAAATAAAATGGTATTCAAGTTAGTTTTATTATTATTATCAACATATCTCGGGTTTAATAAATTTTATTTGACATTACTCTAATAGTCTCAGTCTCTCTCTCTCTCTCTCAGTGTCTGCTTTCAAAGTGGTTTCTGCTCTCTCCATCTCTCAATCTCTCGTCTCTCTCTCTCTCTCGGTCTCTCTCTCCTCTTCGTCGGGTGCTCACCACCAGTAAATATATATTCATATAATTATTATATATAGTAATAATATATAATAGTACTACTATAACTATTATATAAGGTATAAACCTAATATATATCTAATTTAATTAGTATAATATATTATACTATAAATTATATATTATAGTATATATTTATATAGAGTAGTATAATTATATGATAATATCAATAGTAGTATATATCGTAGTTAGGTTTGATAGCTTCTAGTAGGTATTAGTAATAGTAGATTATAATGATGAGGGTGTATAGATACGTTATACTACATATAGTATATACGATAGCGTTTAGTAGTGAGTATGATTAGTATTAGTATTTAGTATATATATATATAGGTAAATATATATATGTATAGTAGTATATATTGTATGGTATAGTTATAGGTATATATATAGTATATATAGTATATATAGTACATAATACATAGTATGGTGGTACTTAGGATATATAGTGATGAATATATATATATATATATATATAGATACTGTATATATATTAGACCGATGAAACTTTCGAATAGCACTAAATTTCAAGAAAGTTTAACAAGCAGAGATAGTATAGAGAAATTCCTATTTTAATAAATCAGGCTTTCAAAGAAGTTCAAGGAAAGAGATTAGTTTGAATTCTTGAATGAAAAAAAAATAAGATTATTGTTACTCAATATCTAAGCAATATAATATTCAAACTACAAGTACTGTCACAGTGGTAGCAGAAATAAGATCTCAGGGAATGTACAAGTATATAGTATATACGAGTAGCTATATCCCATTTTATTTTTGCCCACCTTAGATTTTTTTTGAAAGTAGTTGTTGTTGTTGTTGTTGGTTGTTGTTGTTGGTTGTTGTTGTTTTTTATTATTGTTGCTCTTTTTTATTATTGCTGTTGTTGTTTTTATAGTTCTTACTGCTGCTGCGATTGTTTATTATTATTATTATTATTATTATTATTATTATTATTATTATTATTATTATTATTATTATTATTATTATTATTATTATTATTATTTTCCACATTATATAATTTAAAACAAATAAATGTTATGCAGAAGATCTAAATGGTATACGAGTAGCCAAATCTCATCTTTATTACCTTAAGTTTTAATAGGTTTTTGTATATGGTAATTATGCTAATTCTTTTTTTCCAGATTATGTACAATATCTTAAAACATAATGCTGTATTACATATTATTATTCAGTACATTTCCTACTAATGATAATAAATACACGAGTTTTAACCCTTTCAGGACGGGCCCGACGATAAATTCATAATAAACTAAGTGCAGTTCAAAATTTAAAATTGAAAAATGCATACGAAAATTGAAAAATTCATTAAAAGAAAGATTTTTCATCTTTTTTACTGTATATTTTAGAACAGTCTTATGTTAATTCAACAGGAAAGATATGAAAACATGTATAACTATGGGAATGATACACAATGTATTAAAGTATATATAAAAAATATATACTTTAATACATATAGCTATTCTTCTTAGTCAGTTGTATCAGCTTCTCCTTTGTGGTTGTCAAGAAATACAAAAAAGAAAAAAGAAAAAAGAAAAAAAAGCAAACAAAAAAATGAACAATACAAAAGTTAGGCAATGAAACAGCCGAAAATGCAGTAAATTTAAAAGAAATGTTAGAAGTATATCCAAGTTCACATTGTTATAGATAAAAACAGAAAAGAAATAGTAACGGGAAGATAATGGATTAAAGAAAGAAAGAAAGAAAGAAAGAGAGAAAGGAAGAAAGAAAGAAAAAAAAGAAAATGAAATTCAATATGATCAATCTAATACACATGCAAATACATACAAGGAAATGCTAGCGCTCAAGACCTAATAAACAAGAATGTTTACATTCCCAAAAGAGCAATTACATTACAAGATGAAAACGGAGAACAACAAAAATTATTTGCTTTTCATTTTCTTCATGCTTTTTAATATTCATTCATTCGATTCAATAATTCAAATCAATACATTTTTTTAAGAAAAGATATTTACTATAATATTATTTAAATTATCAAGTAACATAACTTGCATATTAAAGGAAGCAAAAGATGATGTCATTAATAGGTGCAGATGAGGGGTCAGATTCCGAGAAGGAGGCGGGCCGACTCCTGAGTGGAGACAGAATGGTTGCATTATTAGTATATAGTATAGAGTGATATAGTATATATATGATATTTAGAATGATAGTAATATATATATATAGTATTAGCGAGTGTAGTATATATATATATATATATATATATATATAGTACTAATAAGGGTAGTATAAATTATACGTTATTCATACCATATATTGAATTATATAGGTAGTAATATATATAGCTATATTATATGTATATATAATTATATAGTATATATATGACTATATATAATATTAGTTATAGGTAGGTAATATATAGTATATCGTACTATATATATATATATAGTAGTGATGATTATATATTATATATATAAAGGGAATATCTCCTAAAAGATATCCCTAGCTAGACTATTTTGAACAAAAAATTTTAACATTTATCATACTTCAAAACTGTTTTCTTGCTATGCTCGTAATAGTAATTTTTCAGCTCCCTCTTCCACCCCCTCACGGCCCCCACGCGTATGGGTACGGGCCGCCTAGGGAATGTGTAACAGTGAGGAAACATTTACTCATATTGTATATCTTGTGCAAAAATCGTTTTGTTCCGAATCGTTTTTATCGCTTGGCAAGAAATCGGATTTGAAGATTTCGTGAAGAGGAAGTAGAGCAAAGTGGGAAAAATAAATACATAAAAATACAAAAACTTTAGAAGTTCTTTTGTGGAAGTTATAAAATAAATTTGACAAAGAGAAAATTAATTCAGAAAAACTGAAATAAACAATTCTATCTATCTATCTATCTATCTATGCTATCATATCTATCTAATGCTATCTATCTATATAATATAGTATATATATTTATATAGTAGTATAATATAATATTGGGCGTGTGCGGTGATGATTTGGCGCGTGGTTGTCTGGCGGTTCGGGGGGGAGTTTGCTTAGGTTGAGTTGTTTGTTTTGGTATGTTGGCGGGTGAGCAGTGGGCTGTTGGTGGGTGTGGTCGGTGGGGTGTGGTGCGTGTGGTTGGGTGGTTGGGCGTGGGTGGGTTTGTGAGCGGTTGGGGGGGTGGTGTGGTCGGTGTTAGGTGATACGGTGATTATGATAATATAGATAGTATATATAGATTCATAGTATGTATATGGTAGTATCTATATATAGTATATATATATATAGTAGTATATTATGTATATATGTGCCTAGTGTATAGTTCGGAATAGATATATGAGTTATTAATATATAGTATGAGTGAGTATATATTTGATTATAGTTTCATGAGGTATTAACTAGTATTATATATATAGTATATTTATATATATGTAGTATATAATATATCAATAATTATATATTATAGTATATATATATGATATATATAGGTTACATATATATAGTATAGCCTATATAATATATAGATATAGTATATAGTATATAGTATATTATAAATATACGTATAGTATAAGTATATATATATATAGTATATGTATATATATATTATTGTATATAGTGGATATATATAGTAGCATGGCCTATATATAGTGAATATATATATAATATATATTTTATTATATAGTATATATATAGTATATATATATATATAGTATAATATATATAGTAGTATAGTATATAGTTAGAGTGTAAGCGGATGATAATTTTTTCCGCTATCGCGTTGGCGGATGGCGGATGAGGATTAGTTTAAAGATCACTAATCCTCGGAATGCGGATGCGAATAGCGATAAGTGTAAGTTTTTAAAGTTTTGATGTCATGTGACGGAGGTATATATGATATAATAGTGATATTATATATATATATATATAATATATATATATGATATATCATATATATTATATATAGTATATAGTAGTATAGTAGTAGTATATTAATATATATATCATATAGTAAGTTATATATATATGATATTAGTTATATATTATATTAGTATATATATATATATTGATATATATATATATATATATATATTATATATTAGTATATTATAATATATATATATATATATATATATTAGTATATATATATATTATAGTATATATATATATATATGATATAGTTATTAACATGGATCTTTTTCTGATTCCAAGCGTTTTTTAGCTTTTGAATATTCTTTCGATCAATGACAGAGTGTCTTTTGACGCTCTGAACAAGACTCTTCATCGCTGCTAGAAAGACCTAAAGAGCACACGTTGTTTTCAATAATTGCATTAAGATGAGATACTATCGCGCTCTCTGCAAAAAAATGATTCATGGCGGATGCGGATAGGAGAAAATGGATGTGCGGGTATTCCGTATATGAGGACATGGAGGGATGCGCATCGGAAGCAACTGCAGCCTCTAATAAATATATATAAAATAGTATATATATACTATATATCGTAAGTATATATATATGTATTATATATATATATATATATATATATATATATTATATATATATATATAATTAATATATATATATATAGTATATATATATATAGTGATATTCTATCTATAATAGTAATAAATAAAAATAAAAACAAGAGCTTAAGCAGGATTTTTATACAAGTTAATGTAAGAACGAGTCTAGCGAGAGAAATAAATCCTGATTGAATCACCAATAATCTTTTTTTTCTCCCACAGACTATTATATAGTAGTATATATATGATATTATATATATATCATATGATATACAAATATATAATATAGTATAGTAGTATATTGTATATATATTATATATATATATATAAGTATTATATATATATATATAATATATATATATATATCATCGCGTTTTTATTCAATAAAACTACAAATTCGTTTGGGTATCTTATTTTTTTTTTTTTTGAGATTGCAGGTGGCAATGAAATGAAAGAAGGAATTAATGAATAAATTAAGATGTTTTAAGTATATTTCTTTTAAAAGTTTAAGGAATAATCTATGTTAAAGATGTTGGCGTCAGAGTGAAGAAAGGAAAAAATTTGACTAGAAAAGTCTACTTCAAAGTTTTACCTTATAGGGAGATACACCCAAAATGATAAACATATGCTATAAAAGGAGAAAATCTATTCTTTTTAAATGGTTGGTAAATGAGTCTGGGATCATTTATATGTTTAGCATCTATGGGATATATATATATATATATATATATGTATATATATATATATGTTAGGTATATATAGATATATATATATCATATATATATATATATGGTATAGTATATATATATTATATATATAGTATATTAGTATAGTATATTAGTATATATAGTATATATAGTATAATATAGTATAGTATATATGAGTATATATTTATATATATATATATTTATATATTATATATATATATACTATATATATATATATGATGATATATATAGTATATAGTATATATATATATATATAATATATATATATATATATATTAGTATAGTGATATATATATATATAATTAACTTAAGCTAAAAGAACAATGAGTAAAAATATATATTTAAAAATTTAACAAAGAGCTCAAATATAGTTCAAACCGCCAACGCTAATGCAATTATTTGGATATAGATTTTTGCCGCAAATATCGGAGTAAATTCTTCTTCAGAGGGGAAATACAAGAATTTTACGAGTAGAAGAAAAGCAAGAGAAGAAGAAGAAGAAGAGAGAGGGAGAAGGGGGGAAGAAGAAGAAGTCTCTATAAACTTATAAGGAATAGAATAAGTACATTCTTATATAATAATAATAAGTAGTAATAATAATATAATAAGTAGATAAAATAATAAGTAAATAATAAATAAATAATAATAAATATATAATAATAATGATAATGATTACGGCCTAAATTCAGCTACTGAATATATATAGTTAGTATGCCTTTATATATATATTTTATATAGAGTATATAATGTAAATATAGGGGTATAGGTAGTATATAATAGTACGTAATAGATATATATATTATAGTAGTATAGTATATATATGTATATATATATATAATTAGTACTATAGTTGCATATATATATTATGATATATATACTATATAGTTATTATATATATATATGGTGTATATATATGTATACAGTATATATATATTATATAGTATATAGTAGTATATAGTAGTATATAGGGCACGATCGAGATCTTATCTCGCCTATATATTATATATATATATTATAATATATATATAGGTATATAGGTATAATATAGTATATATATATATATATAGTATATAGTATTAAGTATATAATATTATATACTAGTATATATATATATAATATATATATATAATTATATATACTTAATTTTATTACTTCATTATCTTAATTTTTCTACTCAATTATCTAATATTATCTTATTAATAATAAACTTTATTTACTCAATTATATTCTATATGTTTTAATTTGCAAATGTAATCTACTGACCTACTTACTTCTACACTAATTACAAACTTATTCTACTCAGTTATATAATACCATATTTATCTTACTTACCGATATAATCTACTGAGTACCACTTCTTACAACTCCAATTATTTACAAACAGAATCTATTAATGTATCTTCTACTATATATGGTATAATTCATCTACTTTATCTTGCATATCAAATTATTTATAATCTACTAACTTATCTTCTAATACGGTATATTTATCTACTTTGTCTTACATATATCGGTACTTACAAATACTATCTACTAATTTATCTACTCCAACGGTATATTTATCTAATCTATCTTACATATATATAGGTATTTACAAATACAATCTATTAATTCATCTTCTACTACGATATATTTGGATATTTACAAACACAATCTACTTATTTATCTTCTACTACGGTATATTTATCTACTCTATCTTACGTATTTACTCCACTTTACTTTATACAGTATCTAAAACTGTATCCCGTTTGATAACGACCTAAGGAAGATAGTCTCAGAGAGTAAAACATTAAATTGCTTAAACAAAGCACACGAGGAGCATCATTCGTTGCATCTGTGAAAAAGGTTTTATAGTTTTGCTTCATATTTAAATCTCCTGAAAATGATAAACGAGGCACGCGAGATACATAAATGAACAATTAAATAAACACATAAATAAATAAACAAATGGATAAAATAAATAAATAAATAAATAAATAAATAAATAAATAAATAATAAATTAACTAATAAAATAAAGTAAAAATAGTAATAATAATGATAATAAAATAATAAATAAATAGAGCAATAAAAAATTAAAAAATAAATAAATAAATAAAGTAACATTGTATAATTATCGAATTTGCTTTCAACACCCCTTTTGAACCCCTTTATTTTACCCCCCCCCCAAAAAAAATTATTATTATTATTATTATTATTATTATTATTATTATTATTATTATTATTATTATTATTATTATTATTATTATTATTATTATTATTATTATTATTATTATTATTATTATTATTATTCGGTCCATGTTTCGGCTCCGACCTTGCTCCGGTTGGGCCCAGATTTTTTTTTTTGCTGCACTTCCACCTCCACAACATAACCAATAACCAATATACCAAAAAACATTCTTCGCAACGACATCGACCTTATGCAGCAGGTACATAAGACCCTTTTTTGCACGTTTCTTATGTGTGGGTTATAACACATATCAATTATACCACTCAAATATTTTTTATTTTAAGTTCATAACATTACGGGCAGTGCCCTATACTAGTTTCCTGTTATCTGATTTATAAAATGATTAAATAAGATAAGATTGATAAAATAAACCAGTATTATCAGGTACATGAAGTTAAGACAAGTTCCAAAAACTGAAATGAAAGAATCAAATGTTTTTTTACTTGATATATATATATATAGTGTATTATATATGATAGTATGGATATAGTATATATGAGTATTTATTATATATGTGGATAGATATATGTAGTAGTAATAGTCGGTATATTTATAGTATATATAGTATTATATATAGTATATTATATATATATATTATAATATATATATAATTATATATTGAGGTATATGTATAGATATATACATAGTATGATAAATATTAAATATGTAGATATTGCTGGATAGAAATATAGTACTATGAATATAATAATTTTAAAATATTTAAAAGAATACCCTAAATTATTAGGAGAGAGAGAGAGAGAGAGAGAGAGAGAGAGAGAGAGACACACACACACACACACACAAACAGACAGACAAACACAGAGCGTCCGAGTGTGTGGTGTGTGTGGTGTGTGTGTGTGTGTGTGTGTGTGTGTGTGTGTGTGTGTGTGTGTTGAGTGTGTTATGTGGTGTGTATGTATGTGTGTTTGTGATGTGGCAAATTTCACAAATTCAATAACTCTTAATCATATGCTACAAAACAAGAACAAACAAATTGATAAATAAAAATGAAAAAAAAAAACAAAAACAATTGTTATAAAAAAAATGCCAAAAATTAAAGACGAGTGGGTTTTAAAAAACCTTCCAAAGAGAAAAATTTAAAGCTGCTTCTTGAATACACAAGTGAAAATAAGAAAAAAACTTTGCACATATTCACGAACAGGGACGGATCAAGCAGCCAGTAACGTACTAAAGATGTGTAAAAAAAAAGGAAGTTCTCTCTCGGGCTCCGTTTCTCTCTCGTCTCTCCCTGCATGGGGGCGTCGTGCTGTCCGTCGCTCCGTGTCGCTGCGTCCTCTTCCCTCCTCGTCATCGTCCCCGCTCGTCGTGTCGCTCTCCATGTGTGCTCTCGCTCCCTCTCTCTCCGCGTCTCTTCTCGTCTCTCTCGTATGTCAACTCGGGTCTATATGGTCGTCTGTCTCTGTTCGCTTCAAACATGAAGAACCACGAAGCTATGTTGTAAGGAGGAAGGAGAGAATTCTCCGGTCTGCTCTCCTTTCTCGTCGTCTCTGCGTGCTCTCTCTCTCTCTCTCCTCTCTCTCTCTCTCTCTCTTCTTTAAAGATGGGGTAGGACAGAGTTATAACTTTAAAAATGCAGCTCGTTCCCATACTGGAAAAACCAAAATGAATATAAAAAAAATACAAAACTTAACAAAATGATTCCCGAATCCCGATACGATCGAAAACTTTTAAGTGTTCATTTCATGTCCCAAGGAATAGCTAAAGGTGTCAACATATTCCATTGTGTGAAATCTCTCTTCTTCGTCTCTCTCGTCTGTGGTCTGCCTCTCTCTTCTCTCTCGCCTGCGGGCCGGTCTGGATTGCGCTGTCGTCTCTCTCTCTCACACACACACACACACACACACACACACACTCACACCAAAATGAAGTAGTGTCAGCCCGTTCTTCCGATAACAGCTCATGGTCCGCGCGCGGATATACGCACGCTACGCACGCTACGCACGCACGCACGCAGTCGCACGCACCACGCACGCTGAACTCACACACACACCCACACACACACACACACACACACACACATATATTATGAGTATATATTATATATATTATAGTATGAATATATATATATAGTATATATATAGTATATAGTATAATATATATTAAGTATGATATATTGTATATTTTTTAAAAGTTTCACACCTTAGCGGGCGATAGGCGCCCTATTCAAGGGGGGAACCTTCTGCTAGGTAATTTCTACCGTAGGATCCAAACTAGGATTCCGAACCTATTATATATTATATATGATATATATATGATATATATATTATATTATAGATATATAATATATATATATATATAATATATAGTATATTATATATATAGTAGTTATAATTATATATTATAATATATATATATTATATAGATATATATATATATTATAGCGTATTATATATATTATATATATATATATATATATATAGTATATATATATATTATTATAATATAATATATATATATATCATATATATATATTATATATATATATATATATATATATATTTATAGGATATATATATATATATATATATATATATATATTTCTGATATCAACAATGGTGAAAAGTCATCACTTAAAATAATTTGTTAATTTAAGGTATTACAAACAAATATCCAGTTCGCAAAACATTAAAAATTAACCTGTGGTTAATTCACTTTATAACTCAATTTATTTAAAAACTGTGAAATACTAGCGTTACATCCACTTTCAGTTTCAAAGGCCTTCATATATTAGAATATTAGTATATATATATATAGTATATATTATAATATATATAGTATATATATGATATAAGATATATATTATATATATATATGCATTGATGAAGGCATGTATGTTTTTCCATAGGTATAATCGGTTTTTAAAATCATTCAGATTTGTTTTATTTGGCAATTAAATTGTTCTGTTTCTCTCAGTTTGTGATTCGATCACGATCATGTGATTTTATATACTTTTGCAATATTGGGAATTTATTTTAATATTAGTAAACTCCAATTTTTATTTAAGGGTACCTTTAATTATTGTGGAAGGACCACTAATTGTAGTTCAGCTTCTTGAAACGACTTTCCTAAATCTATACAATATTGACGAATGTTAATAGAATAAGGATAAGCAGATTGAATGTAAGGACCAATTTTGGAATAGTAGCTATATCATGATATTTCGAATAATATTATTATTATGTATTATTTATTATTATTATTATTATTATTATTATTATTATTATTATTATTATTATTTATTATTAATTATTATTATTATTATTATCAACATATTATGCTGCTTTTTATTGGTAATTGATGCTGTTCTTTATCCGCAATAAACATAGATATATAGTAATATGTGATATTTATGATGATTATATATTGATATTGATTATATATATATATATATATATAATATATATATATATA